>CM065744.1:43795899-43798399 GCA_033310375.1 Conus canariensis
TTGCAATAACTGCAAGAAATATTCAATTATAAACAAAGCTTGCTCTTCTGTCTTAGATTGAAGAAATAGGGGGAGATAAGCATACATATCTGCAGTGGTAGACAATTCTGCCTAACTAACAGTATGTGCTTGAGTGGGTGAATGGGGACTAATAAATGCTTCTCAAAATGAGCCTTCAGCAAGCTTATAGTCTCCATGGGGGAGACAATCTCCAAAAGGGAGGAAACTTACTAACATAACATAACTCCAGGTCAGATACCGGTATTTCGACACCTGATTGTTTCTCCACAGTGAGCTTTTATTATTCCCGATTTAACCACTCAAGCACATACTGTTAGTTAGGCAGAATTATCTACCACTGCAGATATGAATGCTTATCTCCCACATCTCTTCAATCTAAGACATAAGAGCAAGCTTTGTTTATAACTGAATATTTCTTACAGTCATTGCAACACCAAGCTGCTCTGTAAATTGCTGGAATAGTGCTCAGTTACTTATCCTTGGAATATATATATATATATATATATATATATATATATATATATATATATATATGTAGGCATCCTTCAGTCTCGGAAGACTATGGAGTTGCGCTCTAGGTGTCTATTCTGGTACAGCGGCGGGTGTGGCTGGCCAGTCCGACACGGGAATGACAGTCCCTGTGGCAGAGGGCACAGATGAAGTCTGACGCTGGTCTGTCTGCCTGGGCTGCAGCCTTTCTTCTCATTCTCTTTTCCCCGTGCTGCTGAGCGAGTGTCTCTTCGAATTTGGAGATTTTTCTGCACAGTCTGTCTCCAGGCTGACCGTTCGAGGGCTGTTGCTTCCCAGTTGTTCTGGTCGATGTTCAAGGCTTTTAGGTCCCTCTTGCACACGTCTTTGAATCGCAGCTGTGGTCTGCCTGTGGGACGTTTTCCCTGCACAAGTTCTCCATAGAGGAGGTCTTTAGGGATCCGTCCATCATCCATGCGCACGACATGGCCGAGCCAGCGCATACATCTGTTTCAGCAGCGTGTACATGCTGGTGCATCCAGCTCTTTCCAGGACAGTGTTGTTTGGGACCTTGTCCTGCCAGGTGATGTTCAGAATGCGTCGGAGGCTACGCATATGAAAAGCACTGAGCTTTTGCTCTTGTCGGGCACGCAAAGTCCAAGACTCGCTGCCATACAGGAGGGTGCTCACGACGCAGGCTCTGTAGATCTGGATCTTTGTGTGCTCGGTCAGCTTGCTGTTGTTCCATGCTTTCTTTGTCAGTCTGGTCATGGTGGTAGCTGCCTTGCCGATGCACCTGTTGAGCTCTGCGTCAAGTGAGAGGGTGTCTGAGATAGTTGAGCCCAGATAAACAAAGTCATGGACGACGTCCAGTTCATGGTCATTGATGCTGATGACTGGGGGAGAGTCAACATCCTGTCCCATGACCTGTGTTTTCTTCAAGCTAATGGTAAGCCCGAAGTCTTGGCAGGCATTGCTGAAGCAAGTCATGAGCTGCTGTAGGTCCTCGGCTGAGTGGGCGGTTACTGCTGCGTCATCTGCAAAGAGGAAGTCACGCAGCTTGACTTTTGTCTTGGCTCTTAGTCTGGAGAGGTTGAAGAGCTTTCCGTCTGTCCTGGTTCGGAGGTAGATACCTTCAGCTGCAGGACCAAATGCGTGTTTCAGCATCACAGCAAAGAAGATTCCAAACAGGGTGGGAGCCAGGACGCAACCCTGTTTCACTCTGCTCCATATGCTGAAGGCAGCTGATGTTGAGCCGTCAAAGACGACAGTGCCTTTCATGTCTTCGTGGAAGGATCTGATGATGCTGAGAAGTTTGGGTGGACATCCAATCTTGGAGAGGATCTTGAAGAGGCCATCTCTGCTGACCAGATCGAAAGCCTTTGTGAGATCTATGAAGGCAATGAAGAGTGGCTGCCTTTGCTCCCTACATTTCCCCTGAAGTTGTTTAAGGGAGAAGATCATATCTATAGCGGATCTGTTGGCACGGAAACCGCACTGCGATTCAGGATAAACTTGCTCTGCAAGTACATGGAGCCTCTTCAGTACTACTCGTGCAAAGACTTTCCCAACGATACTAAGGAAGGATATGCCACGATAATTATTGCAATCGCTTCTGTCACCTTTGTTTTTGTACAGTGTGATGACGTTAGCATCCTCATGTCTTGTGGTACTTCGCCTTCACTCCAACAGAGGCAGAGGATTTCATACAACTCGGTGATAAGTGTCTCTTTAGAGCACTTCAGTACTTCGGCGGGGATACCATCTTTTCCTGGTGCCTTGCCAGAGGCAAGAGCGTCCAGGGCTTCGCTGAGTTCCTCTATGGTTGGTTCTCTGTCAAGCTCTTCCAGTTCTGGTAGGCGCTCTATGGCATTCAGGGCATCTTCTGTGACTACATTTTCCCTTGCATATAGCTCAGTGTAGTGTTCTACCCAGCGCTCCATCTGTTGTTCTCTTGTCCTGAATCACCTCCCCAGTAGCTGATCTCAAAGGGGCAGTATATATATATATA
>CM065744.1:43805899-43818399 GCA_033310375.1 Conus canariensis
TTCAGGACTGGGTCTTTGTGGTCGTCTCTGGGATCTTGACGTAGAACTCTTCTTCTTCGTCTCCTTCACCCACCTCTGGGTTCAAACTTAGTTTGTCTCTCTTCACCCATCTCTGGGCTTTGAATTTCAGTCTTTTCTCTTCCAGCTTGTCTTTTACCCTAAGACCTTGCTGTCTGTTCTGTCTCCCAGACCACGTTTCTCTCGACCATACTCTGTCCTGCTCACTCTCCCCTCCTCTCTGTCTCCTCGCCTTCTCTCTCTCTCTCGTGGTGTTATTCTCCCCTCCCGTCACGTTGTTCTCCCTCAGTTTATATAGGGATGGAGACAAAGGATTTCCCTTCGGGCCATGCCTTTGTCCATGCTGCTTCTCAAACGCCCTTGTTCACAAGTACCCTTGTTCACAAGTACCCTGAATTCTCCATTCGCTACATTCTTCCACACATCAGCATTTACCCACATCCCTACCTAATTGATTAGCAAACAACCACTTGGCACCAGATGGACATCGAAATTTCCCGCCGACTTCGGGGGTCAATTAATACAGTAATTATCCTGGAGAAAAGCTACAACAACGTCCACGCGCATTCAACCAGCCTGACAATAGAACCAACACAGTGCCCCACGGCAATACCATCCGAACGAGCCAAAGACTCCTGCTCTTCAAAGACTGTTTACAAAGTGACCTCAGCTGACTGAGTACTTGGCGCGCACTTGATGCACCGAGGTCCTAGCGGTTACATCCCTCCCCCTTTTGCTATCGGGAAGGTTCGAACTCAGGAGTGTCCTTACTACCTTAGGTGCCATCTGTCACCTGACCACTTCGTCCTCCTTGACACAGTTCGACCGTGTGTGCTAGGTAAGGCATACTGGTCAATGGGTCTGTTACCTATTTCGGTACTACGTACAAACATTCCTTGCCTCTAAGCGCTTCAGGTCTTTTGTGAGAGGTTTCACTGCCTTGACAGATACGCAGAAATCACTCTGTTGTAGGAATACAGGTGGGATGGACGTGTGACCAGCAAAAGGATACCTGTATGACGGGGACAGTGTGTGATTTCGATTCATTGTGCAGTAAGTAACAGGTGTCTGCGTATGTGTGTGTGTGTGTGTGTGTGTGTGTGTGTGTATGTGTGTGTGTGTGTGTGTGTGTATGTGTGTGTGCGTGCATGTGCGCGCGCGTGCGTGCGTGTGTGTGTGTGTGTGTGTGTGTGTGTGTGTGTGTGTGTGTATTTATATAGACAAGCGCACGTGCGTCCTCACTTTATCTCTCGATGTGTCCATGTTTCCACCCTCTCTCTCTCTCTCTCTCTCTCTCTCTCTCTCTCTCTCTCTCTCTCTCTCTCTCTCTCACACACACACACACACACACACATTTTTTTTTTTTAAGTTAAATATCATTGATTCGCCAGTGCCCTTTTTTTAGGACTGAATCTGAAGGGCAACTGCAGTGGTGCCAAGAACGCTTTCTGCAGAAGAGGCACATTCTGTGACTGGCTGGGTCAATGCAGTGAGTTGAAGATGCCAGTATCACACACACACACACACACACACACACACACACACACACACACACACACGCGCACGCACACACACACGCACACGCACACACACACGCACACACACACACACACACACACACACACACACATACACACACACACACACACACACACACACACACACGCATACACACAGTCTCTCTCTCCTCTCTCTCTCTCTCTCTCTCTCTCTCACACACACACACACACACACACACACACTCTCTCTCTCTCTCTCTCTCTCTGACTACCTCTCTCCCCCCCTCTCTCTCTCTCTCACACATACTCTCTTACACTACCTCTCTCTCTCTCTCACACACACACACACACACACACACACACACACACACACACACACTGTCTTCAGTGCCACTTCAGTGGCAGTGCATTCACGCCGCTCATTCTGACACCAAGTCCACGGCCACAGCCCGGTCAGCCCCGCCGCAGCTCCGGCACCGGCAATCCACAGGGAGCAGTCATTGTCAAGTCGTCAAGAGGCAACCCACCGGAGGAGACACTGCACTGCTGCCGAGTCACTTCAGTGGTGTTCAGTGGCGCCTGTTCTGATCTAACATACGAAGGACACCACCTATTAAACCCCCCATTGACGACAAGCATTGCTTAGTCGCGGGCGCCACCACCTCCGTCCAACAACAGCCCCTAGGGACTCGCCAATGCCGGCGGCTCCGACGAAATCAAACCGATGCCACAGAGGGGGAGAGGACATCAAAACGTTTTCTTTTTTTGAAGCTGACCGGTGAGAATGAGGATGATGAAGATGATGCTACGGATTTCCATTCCGGTCTGAGACTGCATGACAGGGCTGTACTCTACATTAACTTTCATAATATTTCCCAGCGTCAACCAGGCCCCAGAAATACAGACACCTGCAGTGTCGGTCAGGACATTTGAGCAACGCTCTCAAAGACGCATCCATTTAAGTGAATGAAACTCGACTATATGGTTCCAGTCTTCACAACTGGGCCTGTAGCAAACTCAACTCTGGGTAGGAGCCGGTCGGTGTAGGAAAATCCCACATAGTTCTAAAGGGAATCGAACCTATGACCTCCCAGCCGGGAATCCTCGACTCTAACCACTTCACCACGGCGGCAGGTGTTTTGTGCAGTTTGACTTCTGTTTGTACAGTCCGAAGCAGACAGTTTGATTGAAAATGTGTTCATCTATTTTTGTGCTCTGTAGCAGATGAACAGTACCAAGCGCCTTTTGTGTGTTCATTTGTCAGGCAGTCCTTTAGAGTTATCCATGTGTGTGCGCACACACAGGTGTGTGTGTGTGTGTGTGTGTGTGTGTGTGTGTGTGTGTGTGTGTGTGTGTGTGTTGTGTGTGTGTGTGTGTGTGTGTGTGTGTGTGTGTGTGTGTGTGTGTCTGTCTGTCTGTCTGTCTGTCTATCTGTGTGCACATGGAAGAAACAATAGATATTGGTATCCACCGTTGATATGCTCCATAACAGCTAAACTTGTCACGGCAATAAACGTTGGTAATACCTCTCCATCATCCTCTGTCTGAAAACTGGAACAAACGACAAAGGTTGTAAGTTTGCGAGTAATGTTTTCAACAATGTTTCCTCGAAATCATATTTTCTTTCGAAATTATCATTAGTAAATAAATAGTTCTTGATTCATTGAGAAACGTTAAATCCTAAGTAATTATTGAGATTTACATTCTATCAACATCAGGCAATCCTATGTAACTATTGAGATTTACATTCTATCAACATCAGGCAATCCTATGTAACTATTGAGATTTACATTCTATCAACATCAGGCAATCCTATGTAACTATTGAGATTTACATTCTATCAACATCAGGCAATCAAAAGCAATTTTCTCAGAGCAAAAACAGATATACATCAATGATTTATTTTACGTAAAGCAACAATTGAAATCTTACAACGTAGACTTATCTGTCATGGAAAAGGAAGCAACTGAACCCATAGGATATATTCCTTCTATCAAGATGATCTAAACCTATAGAGAAACATGTACCCCCAAAATCCGTTGGTTACTTGCGAAAAAAAAAAAAAAAAAAAAAAAAAAAAAAAAACACCTCATCCACGCTTTGTAATCTGGTTTACACCCGGCATTCTTGTCACACAGTGTTAGCATGTTTGTTGGACACTTTGCCGTCTGTTAATAACACATTTCACTCCTGTCACACAGTGTCAGCATGTTTGTTGGACACTTTGCCGTCTGTTAATAACACATTTCACTCCTGTCACACAGTGTCAGCATGTTTGTTGGACACTTTGCCGTCTGTTAATAACACATTTCACTCCTGTCACACAGTGTCAGCATGTTTGTTGGACACTTTGCCGCCTGTTAATAACACATTTCACTCCTGTCACACAGTGTCAGCATGTTTGTTGGACACTTTGCCGTCTGTTAATAACACATTTCACTCCTGTCACACAGTGTCAGCATGTTTGTTGGACACTTTGCCGTCTGTTAATAACACATTTCACTCCTGTCACACAGTGTCAGCATGTTGGACACTTTGCCGTCTGTTAATAACACATCTCACTCCTGTCACACTGTGTCAGCATGTTTGTTGGACACTTTGCCGTCTGTTAATAACACATTTCCACTGAAAAAGCTTTTGTTCGGGTTAACCATTATGTAAATGTACATACCAAACTTTCACAAACAACAGCTTTCTGCGAGTCTTAACTTGAAGACAGGTACCAACGCATCTGACTCAGTGGATCTTATTCAGCTGAAACAGTTGTCGAGAAAGGAGTACCACAAAGGTTCTGCTTCAGGCCTTCCCTCTCTTTTGTCTGCTTGTTAATGACCTACCACATTTCAAGCAGCAAAATAGCATGTGAATTGTTTGCTGATTGTACTATGCAAGCTACTGACAATGATGTTGACAGTGTTAATGATCGCGTACAACAAAGTCTCAAGGAAGTAGAAAACTGGCGTGAATATTACAGCAACGTTCTCAAATCCTACCAAAAAAAAAGAGTGTATGGTTATATCTTCTGAGGACTCTCTGCTGCCACGCTCTCCACGAGTTTCTTTCTACTGATGCATGGGTAAACCATTGACTTCCGGGAATAGGCCGGAGGACGTCCGGGAAAGACCGGAGGACACTGGGAAAGACCAGAACCAAGGGCTCTGTGGGCTGGCTCCCCACTTTGCCTTAACCCGTAGAGTGCCTTTAAGCCGTCAGCTGACGCCGCATTAAAAATGCTTTCCCAGTGCCTATGGGCCGTCCACTGACGTCATGCATTTTTCTTGAATTTTCATTCGTTACTATTTCTATCAACGGACTTAAATAGAGTGTGCGTAGTAAGCCTTATATGTCTGTAGTATTAAAATCATATGTAAATGACCACACGTGAGGGGAAAGCCCATTTATTCTCATCACTGACTGGATGACCAGCCAGCACTTCGTCTCGCTTGCAAAGATGGCGGCGCAACCTTCGACAAGCGCAGCGACCAAATCAACGTATTTACACAGCTGAGCAGGCTCTGCTAATGATTTTTGACAAAGACAATAATCTTTTATTCAACGACTCACTCGAGCATGAAGGTGACATGATGATAGTGATGGAATTGCCAACCGTATTCGTCAGTTATTGTGTCGGGCTGTGTGACCTCAATGTGTGTTCAGCTGACTGGTTTGCCAGCGTCGAACGAGCTCGCCTAGTGTGTACTCTGCACTGCGTGCCAGTGGTCAGTGACGTGGTAGTCAGCGTGAGAGGGGAGCGCGGCCTGCTCGCGGCGTGGCACAGGGCAGAGGGAAAGGTAGGGGAAGAGGAGCAGTGAAAGAGAGGGTTGAAGTCCAGCAAGGGGGCGTGGTGGGGAGAGGGGGGCGTGGTCGTGGACTGACCTGTCTGCATAGAGTGTGAGCGTCTTGATAGACTTCTAAACTGTTTTACTTTCATTTACAGGTGTAGTGTGACAATACAAACTTTATTTTCAACTTTTTTGCTTTGTGTTCTTGTTTGGATGTGAAGATGTAGTGGTAAATACATATGCTTTTGATCGTGCAAAAAAATCTATCCAAATCTAATTGTCTAAATACTTTTTTATTATCAAAATTAAAACAAAAGAAGCCCAGATTCAAAATCTTCATTCAATTTCCTTCAAAAATCATATATATTTCATTGTTATATCTTTTGTAGTTTCTGAGCTAGAATTTTTTGTTAATTATTACCCCCAAATCATTAGATTTCCCTGGCACTGGGAAAGCCTTTGTTTGTAACATTTTCAAGCAGCTTCAAGCAGCGAACGGGTTAAATATGTGGCTACTAAGAATAAAAGGAAAAGATGCTCCCAGGATTCACCGAAAGGGGGAGAGAATGATGAATCCATCGGTGCTCAACCAATCATGACTGCAAATCCCAAACGGACTATGAACATGGACCAAATGGAATATCCATGTGTCTGTGGAAAGCGTTTCGCTACCACCCGTGGCATGAAGATCCACAGAACAAAGATGGGATGTGTGAAGACTCATCTGAATGAGCAGCAGCGCACTGCATCAGCAGATAAGACGTCGGAAGACCAAGGCCAGGATTTAAACCACAGTGCCAAGGACATCCACGCTGTTGGTTCGGATGAGGAATTTGCACAGGCCCTCGATGCCAGGCGCCTGAAACTCAACCTGCCACGAGCAAACGAAACTGAAGATTGGGAGAAACTGGATGCAAAAATCGTCCAAAGACTCGATGCACTGATAGGGAAAAGCACCCTGGAACACAAACTAGCCACATATGGGGACATTGTGTATGCCACATGTAGAGACGCCTATGGAGCAAAACTACCCAAAGAGAAAACACCTCCAAAGAAATCCAAACGCCAAGAAAAGATGGACAAGATCAGGGTCCAAAAGAAAAACCTCAAGATGCAAATGAAGACCGCATTGCCAGCTGAAAAACAAGGCTTGGAAAAACTGTGGAAAGACCTGAAAGAAAAACACAGCGCCCTCAGCAAAGCGGAATCTGCGAGGAAGAGGAAGAGCAAAAAGAAGAAGACACAAGAGCGCTTCTTCAGAGACCCCTTCCAGTTTGCCAGAACACTGTTTGAGCAGCCAAAATCTGGGACCCTAAGTGTGGACAAAGGAGTTCTTGAGCAGCATCTGAGGAAAACATACTCTGACCCACAGAGCAAAGCACCACTCGACATTCAAGGTCTGGTGTGGCCAACCAACCCTGAGGAACAGTTCAATGGCAAGCCTCCAACGTTGGCGGAAATCAAGAAGGTGGTCGACAAAGCCAGAGCCAAATCATCACCAGGGCCAAACGGAATACCTTACCAGCTTTACAAGAAATGTCCCAAGGTGCTGGAGTGGCTCCACAGGCTGCTGCGATCGGCTTGGAGAAACCAGAAGATCAGCGGCCAGTGGATGACGGCAGATGGTGTGTACATCCCCAAAGAGCAAAACTCAAGTGACATCAGCCAGTTCAGGCCAATATCACTACTGAACGTCGAAGGGAAAATCTTCTTCTCTGTCATGGCAGCAAGGCTGACCAAGTACCTGATGGAAAACAAGTACTTGGATGTGTCAGTCCAGAAAGGTGGCATCCCAGGCGTGGCTGGCTGTGTAGAACACGCCACAATGATCTGGGACGCAATCCAAAGAGCAAAAACAGAAAAGAGAGACCTGGACGTAGTGTGGCTTGATCTGGCAAACGCATATGGATCTGTGCCCCATGAGATGATACAGTTGGCTCTTGAGATGTACCATGTGCCAAAGAACATCTGCGACATGCTCAAGAAGTACTTCAATGGCTTCTCAATGCGGTTCTCTACCAAGGAGTACACAACAGACTGGATCAACTTGGAAGTGGGTATTGCAATGGGCTGTGCAATTTCCCCAATACTGTTCGTGCTGGCAATGGAACTCATCTTGAAAGCAGCAACAAACAACGCGAGACAAACAGACCTTGGCGATGGATACAAGATGCCTCCTCTCAAGGCCTTCATGGATGACACTACAGTGATTTCATCCAGAGAAGACGAGACACGTCATGTGCTGGAGAGGCTGGACGACATAGTTGCCTCATCCAGAATGAAGTTCAAGCCAAAGAAATCACGGAGTCTCTCACTGAGGAAAGGAAAAGTGGCCGGATCTGTGGTCTTCAGTGTTGCCAACCAGGCCATTCCAACAGTCACAGAAGAACCAGTCAAGAGCCTTGGAAGATGGTATGATGATACGCTGAAAGACACACAAAGAGCAAGAGAAACCAAGCAGATGGCGGAGGAAGGCTTGGAGACCATTGACCAGTGTGGGCTCCCTGGCAAATACAAGGTCTGGTGTCTGCAGTTCATGCTGATACCAAAGCTCCTATGGCCTCTGATGATATACGACATCTGCACCAGCATAGTGGAGGCAATGGAAGCCAAAATCAACAAGTTCACAAGGAAATGGCTTGGTGTCCCACCCTGTCTGACTGACATAGCGCTGTACTGTCGCCAGGCAAAGCTGAAACTACCACTGAAATCCATCCTGGAGGAATACAAAGCAGGGAAGATCAGACTTCAAAGCATGCTGGAGGACTCAGGAGACAAGGTGGTAGAAGCAATCAAGCCCCAGCTGAAGACAGGCAGAAAATGGAAAGTTCAAGAGGCGATGGATTCTGCAAAAGAAAGTCTCAAGATCAGAGAAATAACAGGACACACACAGACCAACAGACAAGGACTGGGGGTGACCAAAACTGAATGGTGGTCAAAGGCCAAAGGAAAAGCCAGAAGAGACATGATGATTCAGGAGATGAGAAAAGAAGAAGACCAAAAAAGACTCCAAAAAGCAGTCCAGCAGAGCCAGCAAGGGCAATGGACAACGTGGGAGAATGCACTCCAAAGAAGTCTCACTTGGAATGACATTTGGCACATGGCCCCTCTCAGGATCAGCTTCATTCTCAGATCTGCTTATGACCTTCTGCCCTCAAATGCAAACCTGGTGAAGTGGGGGAAAACAGACGATCCTGCATGCCCCCTCTGCCATGAAAAACAAACAGTGGAGCATGTCCTAAGCTCATGTAAAGTAGCCCTGGCTCAAGGAAGGTACACATGGAGGCACAACCAAGTGCTCAAAGAGATTGTACAAGTAGTCTGGGCTAGTACCAACACCACAAAAGGGAAAATCAGGACTCCAAAAGCACCCGCAACATTCTTCACGGCAGGAGGCAGCAAATCATGGCCAAGAACAACAGTGCCACTCGAAACATGCAGGCAGAGTCTGCTGGACGGGGCAGATGACTGGGAGTGCACTGCAGACCTCCCAGAATGGAAGAGTCACCCAGAGATCATCAGCAAGAGTGGCATGAGACCAGACATAGTAGTCCACTCTCAGTCAACCAAGCAGCTGATCATGATCGAGCTCACGGTGCCATATGAGAACAGAATGGAGGCAGCTCAAATCTACAAGACTGAAAAGTATGCTGATCTGGCAAACAGCCTGAGGAGAGAAGGCTATCAGGTCAAAGTCCTCACTGCAGAAATTGGAGCTAGGGGGTTTGTAGGAACGTCTGCATACAGCCTCATGAAACAGCTCTCAGTTGCAGGGAGGGAAAAAACCAGAGCCCTGAAAGCAATGGCAGAAGCGGCAGAGAGGTGTTCAAGCTGGATCTGGTCAAGGAGGAACAAAAGTGAACTTCATAAGGCTTAATTTCCCTACAAATATCAGGTGTCCCTGTGGCTCAGTGGTTAAAGCGCGAGTCATTAAGTGGAAAATGAGCATGTCCAGAGGGTCATGGGTTCGAATCCCAGCCATGGCTCGTCCCAAGATGGGGAAAAAAAAAAAAAAAAGGGGCAGCAGAGGGACATCCGGAGTCATGAACCGGGTGTGGCCCAACCCCCCTAGAGTGTCAGGAGATAAGGGCCGAAACACTTGCTTGAAGGGGGCTTCTCTTCTGAGGACTCTCTGCTGCCACGCTCTCCACGAGTTTCTTTCTACTACTATCCAACAAACAAACAAAACCCCACCATCTAGTTTTTTTACATTTGCTTTATCTATCAAAGATGTCAAAACCTATCAAGTCAGGCAGTATGGATTATTGAGACTAGTTTAAGACAATCAACTGCAGTGGGAGGGTTACATCAATTATATCAGCAACATTATCTAAGACTAGTTTTAGACAATCAACTGCAGTGAGAGGGTTACATCAATTATATCAGCAACATTATCTAAGACTAGTTTTAGACAATCAACTGCAGTGAGAGGGTTACATCAATTATATCAGCAACATTATCTAAGACTAGTTTTAGACAATCAACTGCAGTGAGAGGGTTACATCAATTATATCAGCAACATTATCTAAGACTAGTTTAAGACAATCAACTGCAGTGAGAGGGTTACATCAATTATATCAGCAACATTATCTAAGACTAGTTTTAGACAATCAACTGCAGTGGGAGGGTTACATCAATTATATCAGCAACATTATCTAAGACTAGTTTAAGACAATCAACTGCAGTGGGAGGGTTACATCAATTATATCAGCAACATTATCTAAGACTAGTTTTAGACAATCAACTGCAGTGAGAGGGTTACATCAATTATATCAGCAACATTATCTAAGACTAGTTTTAGACAATCAACTGCAGTGAGAGGGTTACATCAATTATATCAGCAACATTATCTAAGACTAGTTTTAGACAATCAACTGCAGTGGGAGGGTTACATCAATTATATCAGCAACATTATCTAAGACTAGTTTTAGACAATCAACTGCAGTGGGAGGGTTACATCAATTATATCAGCAACATTATCTAAGACTAGTTTTAGGCAATCAACTGCAGTGAGAGGGTTACATCAATTATATCAACAACATTATCTCGGGAGGGTGGGGTCATTTTAACGATATTAAGGGACTTCACTGATACCAGCTCCCGTTAAGTATTCTACGATGCCCACACAAGATTTCATGTTCATTATGTTTCCACTGTATGAAGTGACTGTGCTGGTGTATATCTGACAATAAGACTCCCTGTATAGGAGTGTATATCTGACAATAAGATTCCCTGTATAGGAGTGCAGCCAAACGTGTTTTACCCCATCCACATCTGTTGACAAAACAAAAGACGAAACAGTTGAGAACATCACATCGTTCGGAACATCTCTGCTTTATAACGATGCATAAAGTTATATCACATCGTTCGGAACAGATCTGCTTTATACCGATGCATAAAGTATATCACATCGTTCGGAACAGATCTGCTTTATACCGATGCATAAAGTTATATCACATCGTTCGGAACATCTCTGCTTTATACCGACGCATAAAGTTAAATCACATCGTTCGGAACAGATCTGCTTTATACCGATGCATAAAGTTATATCACATCGTTCGGAACAGATCTGCTTTATACCGATGCATAAAGTTATATCACATCGTTCGGAACATCTCTGCTTTATACCGATGCATAAAGTTATATCACATCGTTCGGAACATCTCTGCTTTATACCGATGCATAAAGTTATATCACATCGTTCGGAACATCTCTGCTTTATACCGATGCATAACGTTTCCAACAATTAGCTCCCATCATGACTGTCTAAAATCAATGGTTTACAAAACCAGTCGCTAATACTTCCAGCAGTTATTGTCAGCAAGACCTAGAATTAATATCTTCAAAATTATGACATTCTCAGAGCCATGTCTGTGGAACTCGCTCCCTGTGAGTGTCGTAACAATGGCTACGTTCTTCTCTTTCAAGGACGACTTTTTCAGATACTTGGATTAGTCAACTTCTATATCTTAAATTCGATTATTTTATGTGCGCTGTCCTCTTTAAGTGCATCGGCATACAATCCTGCGTCCATGTGTGTGTCAGACATGTCTACCCTACGTCTACATTGTTTTTAGCGTATTTTACATTTGACTGGAAAATACGATAATACGCCGAGTACGACAAAAATACGAAAATCGGCAACATTGGCTACAACAAAACAAAACAAAAGTACTATTTTCCTGTTCGAAGACGCGAGTTATTGTCCCTAGTTCCATTTGGCGCGTACTCGCTGACACCATGGTCGGCCATCTTTCACAGCAAGCGACTGACACAGATATTCACTAAGAGAATATCGCCGCCAGCGAAATTATGCGTTTATGAGAGTGATGAAGAGCTAGATGTTGACAAGAAGGTTGCCAAAATGAGGGAGCAAACTTCCTAAATGCGTACTACGCAAACTTGGAAGTGCTTAGTCCCAAGCTCAAGAAAGGTCCAACTTTGGTGTGGTGCACTTTGTGCGAAACAGGTTTTAATTGTGCTCATGGAGGGTGCAATGACTGCATAAAGCATGTTTCATCAAAATCGCATTAAAAACTATCATAAGTGATGAAAGGAACACCTTCAATTGTACAAGCATTGAAAAAGGCCGAGGTGAAGTCTAGTGGGGGACCCGGAGCAGCGGGTTTCTTATTGAGTGTTTTTGTAACCAATATTTGGATACATGCGTCGTGTCGTTCAGCGCTAATTTAGTAGAATTTTAAACGCAAGTATGAAAAAAATGGCTAACTAAAAGATTTAGAAAATACTCACAAGAGAGAGAGAGAGAGAGAGAGAGAGAGAGAGAGAGAGAGAGAGAGAGAGAGAGAGAGAGGGAGGGGGGGGAGGGGGGGTGAACAGTCTTAAAATGAAATCTTGAGATTTTCATACCAGAGACTTAACAGACTTTGAAAATAGAACACAAGTCCAGTCTGACCAACGTCGTTTACTTCATGTTTTGTGATCCCCCACCCGTATACGACGACCGTGTTGTGGGCTTGTGGGCCGCTTCATAATAATGTTAGTGTACACTAAATGTGTTCTTAAGATATTCGCTTTTTTGTCGTTGTTGTGTGCATGCTTTACGAATGTGCCTCGAGAACAGAAATGTTCATAAGCCTCAAACATAGCTCTGGTTGTCTTCACGACGATCCCCCAATCTTCAACAATAAAGACTTTTTTTCTTGTTAAATGCGTAGGGTTTTCGCGATAAGGTCATTTA
>CM065744.1:43820899-43848399 GCA_033310375.1 Conus canariensis
TACCAATTCCTTTTGTGATAGTCACTTCTGGCGGACGCCTCTCGCACACGTTTTCTTAGTCTAGAGAAAAAAAAACAAACAAAAAAACAAACAAAAAAAACTAGAAATAAAAACAATATAAAAACACTCAGAGTCTGTATTCACATCGAGAGAACACGAGAATTGGCACCATGCCAGCGTAGAAGCTCTTCCAAAAATTGGTGGTGAAAGGGTTTTAAGTACCGGTCAGAGTTCTTTCTCGCTGTTAATTGAAATTTGGTTCATTTGAATTATCGGTTAGCTGAAAGTGAGATCTTGGTCCCAACCAAACTAAAACCCAGTTAATTTTAAGCGCTGGATTCAGCACTTTTTTTCTTCAAAAAGAAGATAATTTAAAAATGTGTGCTTGCTTAATTCAAAGCGAACACACTTCAACTCTGCTTACCCCTTCCCCCTACCCACCCCACATCCACGCTATCTCTCTCCCCTCTCTCTCTCTCTCTCTCTCTCTCTCTCTCGCTCGTCCTTTTCGATTCCTAGTAATGCGAATGCTGCAACAAAGACCAGTTAATTGAAATTCCTTGGGACTACTCCTCGACTTGCTCAGTTAATTTCAATTTGTTAGTTTATTTTGAATTTGTTTTAGATTGGGCAAAAAAGTTAGATTAACTCAACACGCGGATAATTTTAAATTCGGATAATTTAAAGTCCATAGGTGGTTCAAAGGCTCTTTCAGTTAACCGGGTTTTACTGTACATGGTCAGTTCAGTGGTGTTCATGATCTGTTTGATACAGAATATATACATCCTATTTTGACCTACATCATATAAAGAAGAGACGTACATATTAAAAAAATGTATGTAGATAGATACTGCATCAAAGTGACCACAGGTCATCTACGTCATGAAAGGTAGGGAAAAAATGCTCATCACACAATAATATGCAATCAAATAGAGAAAACATGAAATTTACATCAGAATGAAAACTGGTCATTCTTGCTGATCACCGGCCATCTGCGTTGTAAAAAGCAGAGAAACGTCCATACCACAAGAATATTCTGTCTGTCAAACATTTTTTTTTAAATGTGGAATTGACATCAAACTGATCACTGGTCATTGTCACTGACCACTGCAACAACACTCTGTCAAACATTTTTTTTTAATATGGAATTGACATCAAACTGATCACTGGTCATTGTCACTGACCACTGGTCATCTAAATTGCAAGAAGCACAAAAATATTCATATGATAAGCAGTAAGCAGTAACGTTTTCAAAACTGGTCACTGGTCATTGTTGCTAACCACTAGTCATACTACGTTTTAAGAAGCATATACACCCTATAACACATCAATACAGAATGAGATAGTGAAAATATGAAATTGAGATAAAACTGACCACTAGTCTTTCTTGCAGACCACTGGTCTTCTACATTAAAAAAAAGAAAGCATTAAACATATCAATATGGAGTGAACTCAGGAAATATTAGATTTACATGAAACTGACCACCCATATGCAGTGAAATAGTGAAAACGTGAAATTTTCATGAAGCTGATAACTGGTTTTGGCACTGACCAGGTTGTGAATATTCTAGGTTGTGAATATTATAAAATTACCATTACAGCATACGCAGTCTAAGTAGTAAACATTTGGATTTTACAATAAACTGAACTACTTCGTGGTCACCCCATTCGATAGGGAGAGTATTGGACAGGTAACGTTAATGGCCAATGTTTAATGGCATGTCCATATAAACTTACCAAAATAACATAAGCAACATTTTTTATGTTTGCCTACTTTCCAGCGTGAATTATATTATTTGGATTTGATAACTAGTTGATTTAACTACCTGACACTTGCATGTTTGATTTTTCTGATTGATTATGCACGCTGAAGATTTGTCAATGTGACCATTCAATAGAAAAACAGCAATAAACTCCTGTCTCATTCCATCACTTCTTATTAGATTTTGTTATCATTTGGCTCTTAGTTTGATGTTAAGGAAAGACAAGAAACTAATAACGAAACTGAAAATGAATAAATAAATAAATAAAAAAATATGGTGCACTTCCCACACTTTCTCTCACAATCGGAGAAAGTGTGGGAGCGCCCTCATACTTTCTCCCACATGGGGGAAAGTGCGAAAGGGGAAGGACCACACTTTCTCTCAATCCCGCACTTTCTTCTTAAGTGAGAGAAAGTGAGCACACACACTTTCTCCTAAAGTGAGAGAAAGTGTGGGAATTAGAGAAACTGTGGCCCAACATCAACTTATTGAGAGCAAGGTAAGTTAGCAACAAATTGGCCAGGGGGCGACAGATTGGACAGTGAAGTGCGACCCAATCTGTCGTCCTCAAAAACTTAGAATGGGCGACAGATTGGTCCTGGTGTTGAGGACCAATCTGTTGCCTGGGCGACAAATTGGTCATGGTGTTGAGACCCAATCTGTCGCCAGGCGACAACTTGGTCAGGGGCGACAGATTGGTCGTTAACAGCGGCTCACACCGGGCACTAAATGGCTAATGGTAACCAATCCTAAGAAAATTGTTGTTGTTAGTGTTGTCGTACCCTGGCTAAAAGACTCTAGGGATCATCTGAACAGCCTAAGTACTTGAACACTGGTACAAATGCATCAGCTAGGGTTGAGAACTTTACGTGTGTGACCATGCCACGTGGGCAGCCATACTGTGACTTCAAGGAAATCCCAAGAAAGGAAATCGGCAACACAACCAGATATACTGCACTATCAGTTTGATCAACTGTGCCAGCAAATGTTAATGCTCAAGATAATTCTGAATCGTTTACCACCACAGAGTGTTGCTATTATTGTTGAACAACAAGGTGGATTTTGACACAAGCAGAAGTGCAATCGAACAGATCTGTTACCGCGTAGTCTTGGCAAAGAGCATCTCCAGCAGCAGAGGGAATTGTGCAATTCTGCTACGTTTTCGTGGATTTCAAGAAAGCGTTTGGAAGAGTTTGGCAGGGGCGTTGTAATTGACACTGGCTTGAAAATACATGAACATGGTGAAAAAATAATCAACACTGCATCAAGCATACTGTACGAAGCATGAAATACTGCGTGAAGCATAGGCAAGATAATGGCGTGGGAATGATGCCCCCTGAAGAGGATCTCGGGTCGCAGTGTTTCCTACCGTCAATAGCACTGTCCCTGAGGTGATTGAATCTTCGCTCATCGTCACTGGGCCTTTCCTCAGAGCCAGCCAAAGGGCAGACAAGAAAAAGATACACCCGAAGATGTCAGTGGGACACAGTGTGCTGGCCTCAACTTCCAAACCAACCAGTCGAAAGAGAGAGGAATTATGCACCACCCTTCAAAGCCTGCATTGTGTTCTCAGTGGGTGCTGGCACGCACAGGCCATTTCCTAAAGACGTCAGGGGACATAACTGCTCAGTAACAGATGGCATTGTGTGACCACCAGACGCGACACAACAAAATCCCCATGGAAGCGCCCCTGTGGGTGCTCCAGCCCATATTTCATGACTGCAGAGCCGACCAGCAAAATACACCACCATCAACCAACTGCTGCATGCATCCTGCAGCCTCCCTTGTTGGTGTTGGACTGATGTGTGAAAGCAGTACAAAGCAGTACAGTCCTGCTTCACCACAAGGTCTCACTGTCCCCCAAAAGGATCCCAGTGTGAAGTCTTTCCCGCTTTCCCACTTTCTCTGCTTGAGTGTGTCTTTTCTCCTCATCGAGCGTTCCCCCAGATGTTGGCCAAAAGGCAGACATGAAAAAAGAAACCCCTGAAAGTGCCAGTGGGACCCAGAGAAATACTGGCCTCAGCTGCCGAACCAACCAGCTGGAAGCAATCCTGCAGCATCTTTGGAAAGCCTACTCTGTGTTCATGTAAGGTGCAGGAATTTAGAGGGCATTCTATCAAGACGTCAAGGGATATTACTGCTCCCTGGCAAATGCCATTGTGTGACACCAGACAGACGCGACGCAACAGAACCTCCATGGAAGGGTCCCCATGAGTGTCCCAGTCCGCATATCATGGCTGCAGATCCCACCGAATAAAGATGGTACCATGAAACAGCTGCTGCCTGCATCCCACGGCCCCCACATGTTGCTGTTCAGTGGGCAGGTGGAACCTGTACACACAGCCACGCTTCGCCACAAAGTCTTACATACCTTCTAAAGAGGATTCGGGGTTGCAATCTTTCCCGCTGTCAACTGGATTTTTCGTGTGATCAGTTGGTCTTTCCTGGTCCATTTCCAAGGATCGGCCGAAAAGTAGTCAAGAGAAAGATGCACCCTTGGCACACAACCAACAGACCTAGAAGAACCTGATGGACTTCTCTTCAGTGTGGCCCAACGATGACTTCCCGTGGAATTACGAGTGGAGAAGTCATGTGAACAGCCACGTCCCATCTTGAAAGAAAACAGTACTCTCAAGGGGAGAGAATATAGTCACACCTGAAGCTTGCCCATGTCTGAAGATAATTTCTACAAAACACTGCATTCCGTGACAGACAGTTTCAAGTCAGCATGTAGTAAGAACTGATAAAGTGTTAAGCATGTAGTAAGAACTGATAAAGTGTTAAGCATGTAGTAAGATCTGATAAAGTGTTAAGCAAGCCGTAGGAACTGACACTGACCTGGTAAGCATGATGTAGGAACTGATATAGTAGTGACCTGGTAAGCATGATGTAGGAACTGACATAGTAGTGACCTGGTAAGCATGATGTAGGAACTGACATAGTAGTGACCTGGTAAGCATGATGTAGGAACTGACATAGTAGTAACCTGGTAAGCATGTTGAAGGAACTGACATAGTAGTAACCTGATACGCGTGTTGTAGGAACTGACATAGTAGTAACCCAGTAAGCATGTTGTAGGAACTGGCATAGTAGTAACCTGGTAAGCATGATGTAGGAACTGACATAGTAGTAACCTGGTAAGCATGTCGTAGGAACTGACATAGTAGTATCCCGGTGAGCATGATGTAGGAACTGACATAGTAGTAACCTGGTAAGCATGTCGTAGGAACTGACATAGTAGTAACTTGGTAAGCATGATGTAGGAACTGATATAGTAGTAACCTGGTAAGCATGTTGTAGGAACTGATATAGTAGTAACCTGGTAAGCATGTCGTAGGAAGTAACCCCATAAGCATGTTATAGGAACTGACAGTGTTGACCTGGTAAGCATGATGTAGGAACTGTCATAGTAGTAACCCGGTAACCATGATGTAGGAACTGACAGTGTTGACCTGGTAAACATGATGTAGGAACTGTCATAGTAGTAACCCAGTAAGCATGATGTAGGAACTGACAGTGTTGACCTGGTAAGCATGATGTAGGAACTGACATAGAAGTAACCTGGTAAGCATGTCATGTCGTAGGAACTGACACAGTAGTAACCTAGCAAGCATGAAGTAGGAATAGATAAAATAGTAACCTGGTAAGCAGGTAATAGGAACTGACAAAGTAGTAACCTGGAAAGCATGACGTAGAAACTGACACAGTAGTAACCTGGTAAGCAGGTAATAGGAACTGACAAAGTAGTAACCTGGTAAGCATGACGTAGAAACTGACACAGTAGTAACCTGGTAAGCAGGTACTAGGAACTGACAAAGTAGTAACCTGGTAAGCATGACGTAGATACTGACACAGTAGTAACCTGGTAAGCATGAAGTAGGAAGTGACAAAGTAGTAACCCGGTAAGCATTCGTAGGAACTGACAAGGTAGTATCATGATGTTTGTTTATCGTTTGTCTTCGGGCAAAACTAAGGCAGCTTCCCATCGAAATATGAAACTACTTAAACTTCCCTCAAACAATGATCATCATAATCTTCGAACTCCGACTACTTTTTATACGAACTCAACCCAGACACGGGTCTTACCAGGAAATTCATACAGAGGCCGTCTTGTCAGTAGGATGGACGAGGAGGTAACAATGGCAATGTTGTTGTTGTTGTTTTTGGTTGTTGTTGTTGTCGTGCTTAGTGCACATAGTGTGAAAATGAGCGAAAAATGATGTTCCAGACGGCAGTGATGTAGGAAGAAATTCCAGGAGAGTTTGACAGCAGAAGCTCTGCAGAAAAAGAAACATCCATCAGACAAGTATGTCGGCGCTTAACTCGTTACATTCTAAGGGGGCAACCAAGTTATGATTGTCTTCTACTGACAACCTTTTTTTTTTCTCTTTTTTTTTTCTTTTTTTTTTTTTTTTTTTTTTTTGCTGGCGCTCCCGGGATTCGAAACCCGCAACGTTTGTGGCGTCTCATGGCGTGCCGTTTTAGACGGATGTCTTTCCCCACTGCTAACAGGACAACTGGTGTCAGTGGGGAAATTTCAGCCTTTTGAAGTTCGCTTTTGTTCCTCCTCGACCAGATCCAGCTGGAACTCTTTTCGGCTGCCTCTGCCGTTGCCCTCAGGGTTCTGGTCCTCTTCTCACCTGAAATCCCCAGCTGTTTTGTGAGGTCATAGGCTGATGAGCCTACAAATCCCCTTGCTCCAACTTCTATGGCGAGGATCCGGGCCTGGAAGCCGGATTCCCTCAAGCTGTTCGCTAGACTGACATGCTTTTCAGTCTTGTAGAGGTGCGGTCGTATGGCACAGCGATCAGAATCGTTTGCTTTCATGTCTCTATGGTGACAGCGCCTGCAGCGGGAAGATACGGTTCCTCCTGCGCCACTGCCGTCTCCAGCTGCGTGGTCAAGAACAGTGTCTGTGTTGATGGCATCTGTGAATGCAAGCCAGGCTCCATACCCAGTCGGAAATTCACATGTGGTAAGGAGTGTGTGTGTGTGTGTGTGTGTGTGTGTGTGTGTGTGTGTGTGTGTGTGTGTGTGTGTGTGTTTCTAAATTCACGTTAGCCATATGAATAAGGGTAATATAATCTATGTTATCTGACTGAACACTAATGATTCAACGTGCGTGACCCATACGACCTGGTTTGATATGACAGATGTGACCCATAAACAATTGTAATGTTATTCCATAAGAACTTTGATCCTTCTTCATAATAAGTTATGATATATAACTTGCTATAACCCATGAAAACAAGTACCATACTAGTCAGTGATGCCATTTATGATGCCATTTGCACTGAAAGCTGCTATTGTCATTCATAATAACAACTGTGATGTTATTCCATAACGCAGACTGAGAGTCTATTCCAAAGAAAAGAACTGTAATATTTCTTAAAGACGCCTGTAACATGTTGCATAATAAAAGCTGATCCTACCCCCATGATATAATAAGAAAGGCGATTTGCCTATTCGACTCACGTGTCACGAACTACACATGACAATGGCGAGTATTTACAAATGACATTAGTTCATTTTGTTCTAGCGAGCATCACCAAATGGAATCTCCAGGCAATGCGTTTGATGGATAACAGAAAAGACCGACAGAAACACACTCACAGAGATTCACACACATGCGCTCTCCTCTCTCTCTCTCTCTCTCTCTCTCTCTCTCTCTCTCTCTCTCTCTCTCTCTCTCTCCCACCACACACACACACACACACACACACACACACACACACAAAGCACACAACGCAAAACAACTTAGAACCCTACATTGCACTACACATACATTTGCATACGGACACAAACGCATAGCATGGCTGTGCTCTCTTTCTCTCTCTCCCTTCTGTCTGTCTGTATGCCTGCCTGTCTGTCTGTCTGTCTGTCTCCCCCCCCCCCCCCGTCTCTCTCCTCTCTCTCTCTCTCTCTCTCACCACACACACACACACACACACACACACACACACACACACACATCGAGTTGTGGGCACACTAAGGCATCGAGACAAAAGGAAACAAACATGCACACATGTAACAACCAAGTCCAGATATACACGTTTAGTTTCTCACTCATTTTTCTTTTGTCTTGTTCATGACGTTTTCTTGTTTGCGACCACATTTGTACTGAAGACAAAACCACACTTTCAGTAGAAACTGTAGAGGTGGAGAGTTCAGAAGTCATGGAGCTTTGGGGCACACACAGCATTGATTTTGAGGCTTCCAGCTTCGTTATCGGCTTGCTGTCGATTCAGCTCTGGCATGGCCCTGTACTGTCGATTGTGATCAATCAGTCGTGACACACAGATTGTCTGTTGCTGTCCTGAATTGTCTCCTCTTCGCTGCCCTAGTGGAACCGTTTCTCCCACTCTCATCGTTGAGTGCTCACCCTACAAAGCGACACCTCTTGTTACAATGTTGACACCGGTACTGTCACAAGAGCAATCAGTATCGGGTCGTCCATCATATGACGGTCTACCTGAGGTAAGGTAATGGTCATGTTTCTTATAGCCCAGCCGACCGCAAAGGGCCATATCGAGGCTGTGACCGAGTTGAAATCAACTCACAGTCATTACAAGAAAAGTGTCACAATGGCCGTGCCTCGCCCACACGCGCGCAATCGCTTACACCTGCACACGAGACTCGACCTCTCCGGGCACAACCGCAATCTGACTCCAATCACACCAAATATCACTATAAAGATTTTACGAAAATTTCTCCCCCTGGCCAACAACCTCAGCGGGGTTTTTATTTCTTTCTTTCTTTTTCTCTCCAAAGTATATTAAAGTATATTAACCCCTCACATCAAGCTTGCACGTCATTTCAGCCAATACACATTCTTTTACTTCCATTTTTTTTTTTACACTTTTGCTAGTTACATGAATTCATAACATTAGTTGGTACATATGGGGACTCATATCCCAAAGATTCAAAATTATATATTTTTTCTTTCCTCTCTGAGATGTACCGAATTCCACTCGGAAATCTTTCCCGGCGCAGCGGGATACCAAATAAAGTCTTCCCGACACAGCGGGGTAACAATTAGACTCCTCCCAGTACAGCGGGGTAACAAATAAAAATCGTCCCAATACGGCGGGGTAATAAGATCTTCCCAGGCTACTGATCCATCCGACTCCCGTCAGTGTTTTCCTGAACTGGGCGACTGGCTGCTCTCTGACTTGTTTCAGGACTCCAAAATCCCACAATATACGGTCCCTAAGTGTACTTGGGTCTGGTTTCCAGCCCAATACCGCAGCCTACATATTTCAACTTGGGGCTTAGCCCCTCTCTAGGTTAAGCCTAGTTACAATTATATACATTTGCTGTCTTCTCTCCTGACAGCTCGACCAGTGTAGCAATGAATGACGATTTCTCATCCAGTCGCCTCAGCAGGTGAACACCCCTGAGTTCCACTCTCTTTTATTCCTACACCCAGGGACCCTATTCAATCTCAGTTAACCCCACTCACTGTCTACCCAAAACTCTAAAAATGGCCATTTCATTTCGTCTTTATAGGCAAACAATCACAACAACAACAAAAAAACATCACAATAACCAAACCATGGCCTACACTGGGGTCATGACAAAAAGAAAAGTAAAAAAAAAAAAAAGAAACACCTCACTCACACAACCCTTGACAATACACCTTCTAAAAACACATTGGAAATGTTAAAAAAAAATCTTTCTCCCGTAAATTCTTAGATCAGATGAAAAATATTAATCTCTTTCAGAAAGTCAAAGACCACATCGGGTGGGACATTTCTGAACAAGGTTTCCATGGAGTCTGCTATAAAGTGTTTATGTCTCACAGCATGCAAGTCCCAACACTCTAAAAAAAAAAAAAAAGTTTCACTGTGAGCAGTACGTGGCATGGAATGCCTCGCAGAGCTTCTTCACCTTCTAAATAATAGACTGGGTGTAAAACGAATAGCTGTATGCAAACGGCACAGAACTGTTTCTTTTTTACGGTCGGCTCGGAACATGGTAAAAACTCTACATGAGGAAATCCATCTGCGCTGCAGCTGAATCCTGCAGTAGTAAGTGGTTTCTATTCTAACCCCCATGTGGAAATAGCCTACTAAGCCCCCCACCCTCCCCCTTTTTTCCGCCCTACCCATCCATCCCCGCCCTCGTCGCTTATGATCAACATGGCAGGTCGTTGCACTCCGAACGGCGCCCACACACACCAATCCAAAAATCACTGAACAACGCATGAACTTTGCAAAACACGGGAGAATTGAACTCAAACTTCCCACAGCTGTGGATTGTGTGGAGAAACTGTGGTCACTGTAAAAGTAAAGATTAAAGGCCACCACATAAGGTCGACCTTTGTTTGAAAAGATGATCAGTCCAGATGATGAAAATGATGCGGAGAACACGTGGAAACTGTGGTCACTGTAATTGCAGAGGTTAAAGGCCACCACACAAGGTCGACATTTGTTTGAAAGAATTATCAATGAAGACGGTGGAAATGACGCTTTTGTAGTCCCTGTTTTGTCTGAGCTGAATTACACGCAAAACTCTTCTGTCCGTTTCCTTTCACAATGGGTCCATCCGGCCTACGAAATGTTCAACCTATAGTGCTAACAGGAAAACCTGAACAACACGCAATTTCAAAGTGAGATCATTGCAGGCGGAAACTGAAACCAATTCCAAGTACAATTCTTAGGGAGTCCGGCAAAAACAAGGGCAAACAAACTACAAGACAAAACAACGCCTATCTCGCGTCCAATACGAGAAGATAAGTGATTGCTCGTTCTTCGTTTTCATTGTCCCGAAGGTTGTTTATCTTGCCTGATGAAGACCTAAGAAGTCCAAACGCGACCTGTTTTGTCTTGTGATTTGTGTGCCCTTGTTTTGGGCTGACTCACTAAAACTTCTTCTTAAAACCTGAGCAACAGTGTCAAGGACACGGGCAAACGGATGGTAATCGACAGCGTGTTTCCAGTTTTAGCCATTGATTTCCTGTTTTACCCATTGCACAGTTAATCATTCAGCAGTATTAGTCGCGGGCAAGAAAACAAAAAGAGGAAAAAAAAAAAAAAAAAAAAGGGGGGGGGGGGGGATAAATCCGCAGATTAATGCTTCTAATCAGACTCAAATCTATACTGCCTACTGCACGAGCACAGCTGGTTATTTTAATTATGTATTCATTTATTTATTTGTGTATTTATTTATTTACTTATTTATTTACATATCTATTTATTCATAATCTATCTATTTATCTATCCAGGCTACGTATATATTTCTTCATCGTCTCTTTGACTTGTAATATGATCATCAACAACATGTTCATTTGTTAAAGAGGTTTTTAATGTTTTCTATCAGACCAACCAAGCTGCATGTATCTTTTTGTAGCTTTAGATTGATTGTGTGTGTGTGTGTGTGTGTGTGTGTGTGTGTGGTGCGTGTGCGTGCATGCTTTAAGTTTATTTTGCTTCGTTCTGTGTTTCAGAAAGTGGACAAGCATCCAAACTTCAAGATGCAGGAAGTAAGCTTACAAATTATCTCCCTAATCCTTTTCAGACCTGTTATGTCTCGATTACCAAGGATTTTGAGGGTTGACTGCCAGAACCCAGTATCTCATATATATATATATATATATATATATATATATATATATATGAGATACTGGGTTCTGGCAGTCAACCCTGGATTTCTAGTTTGAAAACTACTTTTGCATATGTCCGGCAACAAAAGTATAGAGCGGGATACCTCAAAAAATCACTTTAAAAAGAATACGCTGTTGTGCGCTTAGGTTTTTTCTCATCAAGGAACAGGAGACAATGTGGAGCAAGAAGATATGTACATAATGAGACCATCAGAGGAGTTAGGCAATGGCCGTTCTTGTTACATTTCCAGTAAACCGCTCTGGAAGAAGCAAGTTGGCAACATCAGTCAACATGTCTGGATCGGTGAACTTGTTATGAAAATGAGAATTGTCCCGGTCAAAACACATGTCGCAAAAAATAATAATAAAATGAATAAATATATAAATAAAATAAAAAAGATTATTGTCATCAGTCGTAAACCTGTCAGATAATCAAAAGAGATCTTTCCCCGCTTTCAGCCTTCCAGACAATTACGAACTTATCATCACTTACACTTAATACGAGCCAACATTGCAGGCTGTCATTGAGTAATACTTCACTTCCTTAGGTTAAAGAAAGTTTCAGAATGAAACAAAACAAAACAAAAACGGACTAAGCAAGAATGATGATTTTTCTCCCGATATCCTGACAGAGCATTGTTAACATAAAGGCTGTCCTCGCGGCAACATTTTTTTTTTTCTTTTATGAGGATGATGAAGATGATGCTAGGTGACGAAGGGTCTGAGACTGCATGACAGGCTGTACTGTACTCTTACTTTCATTATATCTTCGGGCGCCAACTAGGCCTGAGAGATACAGACACCTGCAGTGTCAGTCAGGAAATTTGAGCAACACTCTTAGAGATGCATCCATTTAGTAACTGAAAATCGACTGTGTGGTCCCAGTCTTCCCAATTGAGCCTAAAGCAAACTCAGCTCTGGGTAGGAGCCGGTCGGGGCAGAAATATCCCACATGGCTCTGATGGGAATCGAACCCACGACCTGCCAGCCGGGAGCCCGCGACTCTAACCATTTTGCCACAGTGGCTGGTGTGATGGCGATGTCTATGTTTCAATTCCTTGACTAGTTGACATGCTCTGGGTGACAATGCTCTTATGATTCCTCGACCAGTTCAATGATGAGGACAACTGTGTTTTGATTCGGTTCATGGAAGAGGATAGCTTTGTATTGAATGTCAGACAGGTTCAGTGGTGATGACAATGACAGATTTATTTTGATCTTTTTTCTCTCTAGGTGCAGCCGTTATAGCTGCCGCGGTTGGTGCTGCCGCCGTCTGTGCACTGCTGGTTGCAGCAATCTTTTACATTATAACGAAACGACAGGAAAAGAAGAAACATGGTGAGTCCTGATGTATCTGGCCATCAAGACAATAGCTGGAATCAAACTAAGGCAATCGCCGAAAATACCAAGTACTCCTATATGAAGAACAGAAAATGGTGTGGTTAAAGAGAGGTACAGAGCGAGCACAGCGCTCCGAAAGAGAACGACAGGCATGGAGGGTCGAAACAAACAATGCATGAGTTGGGGTACACCTCAGAAATAAAAACAGTAATAGGCACGAAGGGTCGAAACACGCATGACTTGGGATACTTCTCTAAAAGAAAGACAGTAGTAGGCATGAAGTGTCCAAACAATGCATGACTTGGGATACTTCTCTAAAAGAAAGCCAGTAGTAGGCATGAAGTGTCCAAACAATGCATGACTTGGGATACTTCTCTAAAAGAAAGACAGTAGTAGGCATGAAGTGTCCAAACAATGCATGACTTGGGATACTTCTCTAAAAGAAAGACTGATAGGCATGAAGTGTCCAAACAATGCATGACTTGGGATACTTCTCTAAAAGAAAGACTGATAGGCATGAAGTGTCCAAACAATGCATGACTTGGGATACTTCTCTAAAAGAAAGACTGATAGGCATGAAGTGTCCAAACATGCATGACTTAGGATACTTCTCTAAAAGAAAGACTGATAGGCATGAAGGGTCGAAACAAACAATGCATGACTTGGGATACTTCTCTAAAAGAAAAAGCAATTGACATGAAAGTTACAAACAATGCATGACTTGCGATACTTCTCTAAAAGAAAGACTGATAGGCATGAAGTGTCCAAACAATGCATGACTTGGGATACTTCTCTAAAAGAAAGACAGTAGTAGGCGGGTCCAAACAATGCATGACTTGGGATATTTCTCTAAAAGAAAGACAGTAGCAGGCATGAAGGATCGAAACAAACAATGCATGACTTGGGATACTTCTCTAAAAGAAAAAGCAATTGACATGAAAGTTACAAACAATGCATGACTTGGGGTACTTCTCTAAAAGAAAAAAAAAATTACATGAAAGTTACAAACAATGCATGACGCAAGCTTCTTCTCTGACAGAAAGAGGGCAAGCCTTATGGATCAAAAGATCAACATAAAGGGAATTTCTCTGACGTAAAGGCGGCAAAAGATTAAAATATATACACGGAGGGAGCTAATCCTCTGACAGAAAGACAACAGCAGGAGTTAGCCCTTTCACTGCCTAAACATAATGTGTCTTTTAAGGACAAAACTGAGTATAAAAATCATGCAGGTGTGGAAAACTGAAAGGGACGTGCCTCAACATCTACCTTGATTTCACTTTTTTCTTGAGCTGGTGATAGTATACGAGTATATAATTATTATTTTGCCTTGCATTGAAAGGATTAAAAGTCAAAATACGGGACTTAGAGTGTGGAGAAGGGAGTGGGGGGGGGGGGGGGGGGGGGGGGGGGGGGGTTCTCTGACAGAAAGACAACATGTGTTAAGGGTAGAATAATGTGAATGAATGGGGCTTTTTTCTAACAAAAGACAGCAGGCATTACGGATCAAAACATTACATGAAGGGACCTTCTTCTTAGATGGAAAGGCACAGCAGAGCTAGATCGAAACTCGTGAAAGAGGCGTGGGGTAGGGTGGAGGAGGGGGTGGGGATTCTTTTCTGAGAGAAAGACGGCAGGCGTTTAGGGTCGAAAGACGTGCATATGGGGGGGGGGGGGGGGGGGGGCTTCTTATCTGACAGAAAGACAACAACAGGCGTTAGGGTCGAAGACGTGCATATGGGGGGGGGGGGGGGGGTTCTTTTGACAGAAGACAACAAGGCGTTTAGGGTCGAAAGACGTGCGTGTGGAGAGAAAGAGAAGAGGGGGAGGGGGCGGTGAGGGGCTCCTTACCTGACAGAAACATGACAGGCGTTAAGGGTCGTGAATGCATGCCGGTTGGGGGAGGGGGGAGGAGGGGGGGGGGGTCTTCTTCTCTGACAGTTAAGTTAGACAATGACAGGTGTTAAGGGACGAAACAGGTGCAGGATGGGGGTGGATAAAGGGGGAGATGGGGGGGGGGGACTTCGTCTAAGAGAGAAAGACGACAGATGTTAAGGGTCAAAGCAGGTGCAGGTGGTGGGGGGGGGGGGGGGGGGGGGCTACTTCTCTGATGGAAAGACAACCGTCAACGACATGAGCTTTGCCTTCCTGCTGGAATAAACAGGACCACATAAGTTTTTGCACAGCAGTTGTGATGGTTCCCAGTTGACCAACACAGGTGTGGTGGCCAGTGCTGACGCCACTGCTGATCAAAGAACCAGTGCCACTGAGGGGCAGGAAACTACTAACACTGCCCAGTCATCCCCACATGCAACACCCACTGAGGAAGAGACTAAGACTGATGGCATGTCTGCTATCCGCGGCCGCTGCCAACAAGAGGGGTTTTCAAACCAAGCAGCAGATCTCACTGTCAAGTCCCTTGGGTCTGGCAGCTCAAGCTGCCTACAACTCTGCTATTGACAAATGGATTTTTTTTTCACAGAAACACGGAATTAGTCTTTTTTCCCCTAACTTCAGCTGAAGTGTCATTTATTTTTCAGAAGGAGATAGTTACAGTAGTGTAAATAGGGCTAAGAGTGCTTTGTCTGCCTTTTTAACACTGCATGATGGCGATTCGGCAGGTTACCATCCCCATGTGTGTCCTTTTGTCAAGGGAGTTTTTGAGGAAAGACCTGCAGTTCCAAAATACCGTAACACCTGGAGTGTAAGTACCGTTTTAGAATAGTTATACTCACTTCCTCAAATAACGGAACTGTCGCTTAAATATCTCATCCTCAGAATGTGTATGTTGCTAGCATTATTAACAGGACAGAGAGCACAAGCTCTGCATTAATTTTACTTCAGGTGGAAGGATAAGATTTGCTCAGGATAAATGTGTTTTCCTTTTTCTCAGCAAAGCACAACCAGTCACGGCCAGGTTTTCATACAGAACCAGCAGAAATTTCAGCTGTTAGGAAAAACCGTGAACTATGTTTAGTTGAGCACTTGCAAGCTGATCTGAAACGAACAGAGGAATTGAGGAAAACATGTCAGCTGTTAGTCAGTTATGTGAAACCTCGTGTGCCTGTGTCCAGACAGACACTTCTTGTTGGGTCAAGGCTGTGTTGGGAAATGCTGGAATAAGCACAGAAACATACTCCAGCTATAGCACAGGTTCAGCCAGTTGTTCGGCTGCTGAGAGTGCGGGGGCGAACCTTGATACAGCCATTAAGGCTGCGGGCTGATCCAGTGACAATACATTCTTCAAATTCCATAAACGATATGTGCAGGAAAATTTTAAGCAGACAGTTCTTGATGCCTATTTCAGTAGCAAATGACTCTCCTGAATGTGTCAATTAGAGACTGCTTTAAACTTAAAGACTGATATTGCATTTTCAACTGAAAGTAAAATATATATCACTTATATGCTAATCAACTTTGTTTTGTGGAGAAAATACTTGTGTTAGTGATTGCCTAGTGCCCACTAAATGCTCTAACTTCTCATGTCACATCACGTGACGTCGCCTGACTGAAACGACAGGCGAATTATAATAAGAAAATTAAAAGTAGTCTTACTTTAGGAAGGGGACATTTAATTGGAATTATGATGAGAGTGTTGCAGTGAAAGTGAAGGGACGTGCCCACCCTGCAATGGTTTCATGGTAACACTCTATTGGTCTGCAGTGTTTGAGTGACGATTTCTGCCCTCAGTCTTCGATAGATGATTCGTGCATCGTTGTGACATCTGTCCATCCATGGCTTTCGAGGAACGAGTTGAGTGTCGTCACAACAGTTTGCACAGTGTTACTACATGAATCGCACTGCAGATGTAATTTGGAACATTAAGAAGAGAAAATGGTCCATGATGTCACCGGCCCAGTGCCTCATAAGATCACATCATGAAACAAAGTGAGTGACCTACAGATGTCTGATGACCGAGTCAGTTTCTCACTGTGATGTATGCCTTGGAAGTAGAACAGTGCATAAGAAGAGGCTGTAGAAACTGACAACTACCTCTTTGAGACTAATGAAATTTACATCAGGTAGCAGACTGGAAATCTGAACACTGACCACTCAGTCAGGGTAGGGAGTGAAGAATATAAGCATGCTGGTTAGGGTGCATTGTGTTGTTGATAAGAGCACACCAGTGTTCCCCATGGTGTGAACATTAGTCAGTACATGTCAACGCTAACATATTTCATCAGTCATCAGGTCTGAACGAAAGGATGTGTGCTGAACTGAACTAGGACATAGGGCCTGTAGCGCTGACATTGCAGTATAGAGCTTACTGTTAGTTTCCATTGAACGTGGAATGCATACTTGCAAGCAGGTGGGTTTTTTGTTTCTTTTTTCTTTTTCTTTTTTTTTTTCTGACGTACGTATTACACAGCATACTCTCTGGGCTATTTGGCCATGGACTTGACCAAGAACAGACAACAACGTCATGAAGTTAGTGGGGGGAGATTCCATTTCATGGGGATATGGGGGACAGTTTGGTCTTTCCATGCTCTAGAGACCACACACATTTCAACAGCTGGTCGTGCAGTCATCATACCCTCCGTATTAGTGCTTCAGTGATGCCACAGTATATGTTTCATTCACAATTACATAACTGCCGCTCTTTCTTTTGTTCCAGCACGCGAACAAGTCATTTCATCAGGGTAATCTCTCTCTCTCTCTCTCTCTCTCTCTCTCTCTCTTCTCTCTCTCTCTCTCTCTCTCTCTCTCGTGCGCGCACGTGTGTGTGTGTGTGTGTGTGTGTGTGTGTGTGTGTGTGTGTGTGTGTGTGTGTTTGGCATGCGTGTGAGCGCCCGCGTATGTGTGCATGTGTGTGTGCGCACATGCTTGCTAAAAATGGTAGAAGAGCTATGTGCTTGATCATATGTTAAAAAGATTATATTGAATTCACATTAAAAACAAAATAAAGGTTTTAAAATTACAAACTCAAGTCGATTTAGGAAACCACACACACACACACACACACACACACACACACACACACACACACACACACACACACAATAACATTAATTCTTTGTGTTCTTTTCTTTGAGTAAACACTACTTTTGCAAGCGCAGAAAATGCCCCTGTTCATTGGTTTGCTTGTTGCCTGCAGATCGCCCGTCTTACATGAATGGTTTGCAATGTAGTGTGCTTTGGCAGGTTATGGACACGGATCGCCTGTCTCACACGAATGGTTTGTAATGTAGTGTGCTTTGGCAGGTTCTGGACACGGATCGCCCGTCTTTCATGAATGGTTTGCAATGTAGTGTGCTTTGGCAGGTTATGGACACGGATCGCCTGTCTTACACGAATGGTTTGCAATGTAGTGTGCTTTGGCAGGTTCTGGACACGGATCGCCTGTCTTACACGAATGGTTTGCAATGTAGTGTGCTTTGGCAGGTTATGGACACGGATCGCCTGTCTTACACGAATGGTTTGCAATGTAGTGTGCTTTGGCAGGTTCTGGACACGGATCGCCTGTCTTACACGAATGGTTTGTAATGTAGTGTGCTTTGGCAGGTTCTGGACACGGATCGCCTGTCTTACATGAATGGTTTGCAATGTAGTGTGCTTTGGCAGGTTATGGACACTGATCGCCTGTCTTACACGAATGATTTGCAATGTAGTGTGCTTTGGCAGGTTCTGGACACAGAATGCTTGAATACTTTCCTGTGTGGGTGAGTGGACTGTGTGTGCAAATTCTAAATGTCGAAAGAAACGAAACAGAATTAAAAGAGAGAGAGAGAGAGAGAGAGAGAGGAGAGAGAGAGAGAGAGAGAGAGAGGGAGAGAGAGAGTGCACCACCAAACAAAAAGAAACACACCAGTTGGCAATCATAACCACTACCGAATTTAGACAGGTCACTCAGCTAGGAATAGCACTTACTTGGAACTTTCGACAGACCTCCATCTGTCTTCATTAGCGGTGGTGAACCGGAGTTCAGTGCACACGACCACGGGTCGAACCCTGGTCATGTGACTGAACAATGAGGGTGTTGTACACTGATGGCAAGGTGCGTCTGTCCCGGTCCCAGTTGAGTGTGGGGTTGTTGGCGGCAATATGGATATCCTCCTTCACCCCACGCTAAAACCATCGATTGTCACGGCCGCTGGCAGTTGGCAATCCTTTGGCAGAACAGTAATTCTTCCTTTCATTTTTTTCCCCTTCAGTTTTGTCCTGCAAGCCAACTCCATTTGAAACTTAACTCTAGATTACTGTCGAAACGGGGTGACCGTGGGGCGGAAAATGAAGCAAATTTAAAATTAAAAAAAAAAAAAACGGTATTAGTTCCTGCCAGACAATACAGACAAACAGTAGAAAGAAACTCGTGGAGAGCGTGGCAGCAGAGAGTCCCCAGAAGAGAAGCACCCTTCAAGCAAGTGTTTCGGCCCTTATCTCCTGACACTCTAGGGGGGTTGGGCCACACCCGGTTCATGACTCCGGATGTCCCTCTGCTGCCCTTTTTTTTTTTTTTTTCCCCATCTTGGGACGAGCCATGACTGGGATTCGAACCCATGACCCTCTGGACATGCTCATTTTCCACTTAATGACTCGGACTCTAACCACTGAGCCACAGGGACACCTGATATTTGTAGGAAAGTTAAGCCTTATGAATTTCACTTTTGTTCCTCCTTGACCAGATCCAGCTTGAACACCTCTCTGCTGCTTCTGCCATTGCTTTCAGGGCTCTGTTTTTTTCCCTCCCTAAAACTGAGAGCTGTTTCATGAGGCTGTATGCGGACGTTTCTACAAACCCCCTAGCTCCAATTTCTGCAGTGAGGACTTTGACCTGATAGCCTTCTCTCCTCAGGCTGTTTGCCAGATCAGCATACTTTTCAGTCTTGTAGATTTCAGCTGCCTCCATTCTGTTCTCATATGGCACTGTGAGCTCGATCATGATCAGCTGCTTGGTTGACTGAGAGTGGACTACTATGTCTGGTCTCATGCCACTCTTGCTGATGATCTCTGGGTGACTCTTCCATTCTGGGAGGTCTGCAGTGCACTCCCAGTCATCTGCCCCGTCCAGCAGACTCTGCCTGCATGTCCCGAGTGGCACTGTTGTCCTTGGCCATGAGTTGCTGCCTCCTGCCGTGAAGAATGTTGCAGGTGCTTTTGGAGTCCTGATTTTCCCTTTTGTGGTGTTGGTACTAGCCCAGACTACTTGTACAATCTCTTTGAGCACTTGGTTGTGCCTCCATGTGTACCTTCCTTGAGCCAGGGCTACTTTACATGAGCTTAGGACATGCTCCACTGTTTGTTTTCCATGGCAGAGGGGGCATGCAGGATCGTCTGTTTTTCCCCCCTTCACCAGGTTTGCATTTGAGGGCAGAAGGTCATATACAGATCTGAGAATGAAGCTGATCCTGAGAGGGGCCATGTGCCAAATGTCATTCCAAGTGAGACTTCTTTGGAGTGCATTCTCCCACGTTGTCCATTGCCCTTGCTGGCTCTGCTGGACTGCTTTTTTGGAGTCTTTTTTGGTCTTCTTCTTTTCTCATCTCCTGAATCATCATGTCTCTTTTGGCTTTTCCTTTGGCCTTTGACCACCATTCAGTTTTGGTCACCCCCAGTCCTCGTCTGTTGGTCTGAGTGTGTCCTGTTATTTCTCTGATCTTGAGACTTTCTTTTGCAGAATCCATCGCCTCTTGAACTCTCCATTTTCTGCCTGTCTTCAGCTGGGCTTGATTACTTCTACCACCTTGTCTACTGAGTCCTCCAGCATGCTTTGAAGTCTGATCTTCCCTGCTTTGTATTCCTCCAGGATGGATTTCAGTGGTAGTTTCAGCTTTGCTTGGCGACAGTACAGCGCTATGTCAGTCAGACAGGGTGGGACACCAAGCCATCTTCTTGTGAACGTGTTGATTTTGGCTTCCATTGCCTCCACTGTGCTGGTGCAGATGTCGTATATCATCAGAGGCCATATGAGCTTTGGTATCAGCATGAACTGCAGACACCAGACCTTGTATTTGCCAGGGAGCCACACTGGTCAATGGTCTCCAAGCCTTCTTCCGACATCTGTTTGGTTTCTTTTGCTCTTTGTGTATCTTTCAGCGTATCATCATACCATCTCCCAAGGCTCTTGACTGGCTCTTCTGTGACTGTTGGAATGGCCTGGTTGGCAACACTGAAGACCACAGATTCGGCCACTTTTCCTTTCCTCAGTGAGAGACTCCGTGATTTCTTTGGCTTGAACTTCATTCTGGATGAGGCAACTATGTCATCCAGCCTCTCCAGCACATGACGTGTCTTGTCTTCACTGGATGAAATCACTGTAGTGTCATCCATGAAGGCCTTGAGAGGGGGCATCTTGTATTCATCGCCAAGGTCTGTTTGTCTTGCGTTGCTTGTTCCTGCTTTCAAGATGATTTCCATTGCCAATACGAACAGTATTGGGGAAATTGCACAGCCCATTGCAATGCCCACTTCCAAGTTGATCCAATCTGTTGTGTACTCCTTGGTAGAGAACCGCATTGAGAAGCCATTGAAGTACTTCTTGAGCATGTCGCGGATGTTCTTTGGCACATGGTACATCTCAAGAGCCAACTGTATCATGTCATGAGGTACAGATCCATATGCGTTGGCCAGATCAAGCCACACTACGTCCAGGTCTCTCTTTTCTGTTTTTGCTCTTTGGATTGCGTCCCAGATCATTGTGGCGTGTTCTACACAGCCAGCCACGCCTGGGATGCCACCTTTCTGGACTGACACATCCAAGCACTTGTTTTCCATGAGGTACTTGGTCAGCCTTGCTGCCATGACAGAGAAGAAGATTTTCCCTTCAACGTTCAGTAGTGATATTGGCCTGAACTGGCTGATGTCACTTGAGTTTTGCTCTTCGGGGATGTACACACCATCTGCCGTCATCCACTGGCTGCTGATCTTCTGGTTTCTCCAAGCTGATCGCAGCAGCCTGTAGAGCCACTCCAGCACCTTGGGACATTTCTTGTACAGCTGGTAAGGTATTCCGTTTGGCCCTGGTGATGATTTGGCTCTGGCTTTGTCGACCACCTTCTTGATTTCCGTCAACGTTGGAGGCTTGTCATTGAACTGTTCCTCAGGGTTGGTTGGCCACACCAGACCTTGAATGTCGAGTGGTGCTTTGCTCTGTGAGTCAGAGTATGTTTTCCTCAGATGCTGCTCAAGAACTCCTTTGTCCACACTTAGGGTCCCAGATTTTGGCTGCTCAAACAGTGTTCTGGCAAACTGGAAGGGGTCTCTGAAGAAGCGCTCTTGTGTCTTCTTCTTCTTTTTGCTCTTCCTCTTCCTCGCAGATTCCGCTTTGCTGAGGGCGCTGTGTTTTGCTTTCAGGTCTTTCCAGAGTTTTTCCAAGCCTTGTTTTTCAGCTGGCAGTGCGGTCTTCATTTGCTTCTTGAGGTTTTTCTTTTGAACCCTGATCTTGTCCATCTCTTCTTGGCGTCTGGATTTCTTTGGAGGTGTTTTCTCTTTGGGTAGTTTTGCTCCATAGTCGTCTCTACATGTGGCATACACAATGTCCCCATATGTGGCTAGTTTGCGTTCCAGGGTGCTTTTCCCTATCAGTGCATCGAGTCTTTGGGCGATTTTTGCATCCAGTTTCTCCCCATCTTCAGTTTCGTTTGCTCGTGGCAGGTTGAGTTTCAGGCGCCTGGCATCGAGGGCCTGTGCAAATTCCTCATCCGAACCAACAGCGTGGATGTCCTTGGCACTGTGGTTTAAATCCTGGCCTTGGTCTTCTGACGTCTTATCTGCTGATGCAGTGCGCTGCTGCTCATTCAGATGAGTCTTCACACATCCCATCTTTGTTCTGTGGATCTTCATGCCACGGGTGGTAGCGAAACGCTTTCCACAGACACATGGATATTCCATTTGGTCCATGTTCATAGTCCGTTTGGGATTTGCGGTCGTGATTGGTTGAGCACCGATGGATTCATCATTCTCTCCCCCTTTCGGTGAATCCTGGGAGCATCTTTTCCTTTTATTCTTAGTAGCCACATGTTGAAGGCAAAGTGGGGAGCCAGCCCACAGAGCCCTTGGTTCTGGTCTTTCCCAGTGTCCTCCGGTCTTTCCCGGACGTCCTCCGGCCTATTCCCGGAAGTCAATGGTTTACCCATGTATCAGTACAAAAAAACTCGTGGAGAGCGTGGCAGCAGAGTCCTCAGAAGAGAAGCCCCCTTCAAGCAAGTGTTTCAAGCAAGTGATACCTTTTTTTTTTTTTTTTTTTTTTTTTTTTAAAGGAAAGCGTCCATGAAGGAGTTGACCGAGCTGCGGAAGAGTGTGACATCTACTTACCGATCAGAGGCGACGACCGCAGTGGAGGATGAGACGTCCACTGCCGTGTCACCCACTAATGTGGAGCCCACTTCCACTGTCACCAGCGGCTTTACCAGAGCGGACGACGAGGAGACCACTGCTGCTTAAACTTTTGTCGTATACCACCACCACCACCTTCACACACCACACCCTCACCCCACCCTGAGCTCACCCCCTGTTCCACCCAGCGTATTGTTCTCTCTCCCCACCTCTCCTCTCTCTCTCTCTCTCTCTCTCTCTCTCTCTCTCTCTCTCTCTCTCTCTCTCTCTCTCTCCCCTCTGTCTGTCTGTCTGTCTGTCTGTCTGTCTCTCTCTCTCTCTCTCTCTCTCTCTCTCTCTCTCTCTCTCTCTCTCTCTCTCTCTCTCTCTCTCTCAAGTATGTACGCAGATTTGCGATGAATGATCTTATTCCTAGTGTCAGAGCATTTGATTTTGTTTTCTTACCTTCCATCACTAATAAACACTGACCTTCAACAACAGCAAATGTTGGCCGTCAGTGCATGCACTCTATAATACTATCGAGTCAAAAGTATTATCAGTCGTCTGCGATCGTTTGCTGTAAGTTTCATTCAGTCCATAGAGAAGCAAACACAACTTGCAGCATCTGCAACTGTTAACACGAACCCAGGGAGAAGAAAGCTGGCACGCTGCTCTGTCTTGCCTGCCACACTGTTTAAGAAAAAAAAAAAAGGTTTGATTTCTCATCAACACCAATGAACAATGATTTCAATCTTTTATAGATGTAACGAAAAAAGAAAGAAAATTGAAAGAAAAGTAAGGAATAATCTCAAAACACAGTTCATTCCACATTTTGGGGGAAAACACGCGCGCGCGCACACACACACACACACACACACACACACACACACACACACACACACACACACACACAGAGAGAAAGAGACAGAGAGAGAGATTAACAGGTCCACACACACACACACACACACACACACACACACACACACACACACACATATATATATATATATATATATATATATGGTCTAAAGAATTCTATAGCATTTATATTCAGACCGCACCATAACAAACGCCGCTGAAGCCTTTTTTTTTCGATGGCAAAATGCAATAGCTAAAGCAGATCGTGATGCGTTCATACCAAAAAGAAAGAATTCATAAGCAAATACTCATACCAAAAAAAAAAAAAAAAAAAAAAAAATCCTGTTCAGGTGTTATCAAGATTCCGAACATTTGAGTCGAAAATAGAATATGTAAAAGGTCCGATTTTTTTTTTTTTTAACACGTTTTCGATTCTTTACCACAGACTTTTGTGTAATCTTTTCGAATTTGTACGTGTACTTCCGCTCATTTATAAGGCAAAATACATTTAAGTATATTTTTCATTTTGCACTTAAACAGAACAATAAAGTCTGTCACAGCGTCAGTCTTGAAACTAAATACCACGCCAAATACAACAAAAGTTAAGGTGAATTTCAGTGAATTCCATGTTAGAATACAGTGGACATTTTTCGTTTAATAGGTTGTCAATGTCTATGCAGAATTTGATTAAGAATGGTATCAATACAAAAATGTTCAATGCAGTCTCTTTCTTCTTTACAGAAGTTGCAGCAGTCATTTCTTACCATTCCGATTTTTTCTAGGACTACGTTTGTGGCAATAATTCTGTGTACCATTCACATTTGCAGCCATTTTGGTTTACTATCTTTAATTTTATTTCATTTTATTACTTTTTTTTGCATTTTAAGATATACAATTTTCCAAGCTGTTCAACAATTAAGTTTTTCATTCCATTGCAGGCAATAATTTGGGTCTCAGTTATGACCTATAAGAATATCATAATGATGCCAAGATCTTTTTTGCATCACACATACTTTCTTAAGTGCGCGAAGTGTATCTTGTGGGTTGCTCTCTTTGACCTGAATACCAATTTCCTTATATAACTTTTTTATATCTCTTGTGCAACCAGTGTAAGTAATAAAGTCCACATTCAAAACATATCTTGTTATGAATTCTGTGTGTGTTAGAAATAGACCACTGTCTTTCAGAAAATGTGCAATGCACTAAACATCTTTTTTTTTTTTTTAAACCATGTTGTTTGTTTTATGCATGTTCCACTAACTACAATATTGTTATTAAAAAATACTGTATTAGCAAGCAATTTGGCTAGAATTTTAAGGTGCTTTTTCATCAGAAAAAAAAAAAGTTTCTATGATGCTTAAGTGTGTGTTCAATACTAGTATTGTTATTCTTCATGCTTTCAACACACGGACCATAACATTTGATATTTCTGGGTTGTATTTTCTAGTTTTCTGAATTAGGTGAGTTTTAAACCCAAGTTGTAATGTTTCCAGTCTGGCATAGTGAGCCCTCCATCTTTCACATTTTTTAATGCTGTCTTTCTGCTAATTCTGTCCTGTTTTTCATTCCATACAAATCGATAACAGAAAAGATGGAGTTTGTTAACAAAGTCATCTGAAGGATTAGTGAGCAGCATCCAGAGATATACCAGTTTAGAGAATATCGAGGGCTGACTGCCAGAACCCAGAATCTCGCATTTTTGTCGATTTTCAATTCAATTTTTTACCAATGTGATCTTTCACCTAGTAAAGTTTTTTTTTGTTTTTTTTTTTTGTTTTTTTTTTTGTCAAGGCATTGATTTTTGATCAGTTTATCACTAAAACTAAAACCCAGTATCTACAAATGTAGAAGTAGCTTTCCCCCTAAAACCCATTAACTTTACATGCTATATTCTGCCCAGTTTGTATGAGCAGCACTTTTCACACACAGTCTCTGCCAGAATCCCGTATCTTGAAAGAAGAGATTCTGGCTGTCAGAAAACACCAGTGATTTGGAAGAGTAAACTACCACTTACCTGGAGATAAGTGCATTTTGGTGAGATTCCACCAAGAAAAGGAAAGTAACTGAGCCAGGGAAAACCCCGTGTATCCAGCTGCTGAGCTGTTGCTGTCAGGATTGTTTATAGTTTGGCAGAAAGTGGGCCCGTAGCTGAGCTCCAGAGTCTACTCTGACATGAGACAACTTCACTTAAGCATGTGAAGTCTCACTTTTGCTCCTGTTCATAAAGACTGAAGAAGCATTGCAGAAACACCAAGACTCCCATTTTTTTCCAGAAAATAATAGTACAGGTAAGACACTTTTTGATACATTAATGCATTTACAGAAGCTTTTGTAATACGTTTACGTCATATAACCGCTTGAACTTCTTTTTTGTTTGTATTTTGATGTTTTTGTTCTAAACGGCGAAAACATGTATCTATATTCTGTTTGTGTGTGTGTGTGTGTGTGTGTGTGTGTGTGTGTGTGTGTGTGTGTAGGGGTGGGGGGTGGTGCACGCACTGGCACGAGTGCTTGAATGCGTTTGTTAGTAAGAGAGAGAATGTGATTATATTTGTGTGTGCATGCATACGTAGGCACGCATTAGTGCTAATATGCGTAAGAGAAAGCGTGTGTGTGCGCGCGCGCGCGCGCGCGCGCGCGCGCGTGTGTGTGTGTGTGTGTGTGTGTGAATGGAATGGGATAAACCAATAAATGAAACAAACGAAATTTCACACACACACACACACACACACACACACACAAACACACAACCACACACACACACACACACACACACACACACACGTTTACTAAGTATTGGAACTGTTTCCAACAACAGCAAAAAATGACATACTGTCTGCTACAAAAGTTCTTTGTTTGCATATGTCTACTGCCGACGTTGTGAAATGTTATGTTAGGAAGCCTGTGAATTCCCCTTTTCTATCTCTCTCTCCATCATTCCCTTCCTCCGTCCCTTCCTCCCTCCCTCTCTCTCTCCCTCTCTCTCTCTCTCTCTCGCTCTCTCTCTCTCTCTCTCTCTCTCTCTCTCTCTCTCTCTCTCTCTCTCTCTCTCTCTCTCAGTTTGTCTGTCAGTCGGTCGGCCCATCTAATGGTTTGCCTGTCTATCCGTTTGCCTGTCCGTCCATCTGACCGCCTCTTCCTCTCTCTTTCTTTCTCTTTCTGTCTCAGCACGAGAGTGACATTTCTTTAATTTTAGCTGCATGTCCGCTTGTCTGTCTAATGGTATGTCCTCTCTCTCTCTCTCTCTCTCTCTCTCTCTCTCTCTCTCTCTCTCTCTCTCTCTCTCTCTCTCTATTTGTATGAGAGTGAGTGTGCCTGTTTGTCTATCTGTCCGGCTGACTCATTGTCTATCTTCCTGTCGTATTCTATCTATGTTTGTCTGCCGTGCACTGTCTGTCTGTCTCTGTCTGTCAGTCTGTCTATCTGCACCCATCCCCCCCCCCCACACACACACTCTCTCTCTCTCCCTCTCTCTTTCTTTAACATGTATTTAAATACTCGGTCGCGTGTGAGTTTCTCTCTCTCTCTCTCTCTCTCTCTCTCTCTCTCTCTCTCTCTCTGATAAGGTGCCCACCGTTGGCCGCACATGAACACACACACACACACACACACACACACACACACACACACACACACACACACACACACACACACACAAAAGGCTAACGTCCTGCTTTGCAGAG
>CM065744.1:43853399-43885899 GCA_033310375.1 Conus canariensis
AATACACACACACACACACACACACACACACACACACACACACACACACACACACATATATATATATATATATATATATATATATACCAGTTTAAAATAAGATTTAAAAATGAAAAAATAAAACCAACAACGTTGTTTAATCTTTTTTGGGACACGTTCAATGAGAAAGAATTTAACAATGCAGCAGCCGAATACCAAGAGGCGCTGAAAAAAAGTGGCTACAACTACAAATTACAATATAATCCAGATAATAACATGAACAGCAATAAGAAAAACAGGAAAAGAAAAATTATATGGTATAACCCTCCATATGATGGAAGAACAAAAACTAAACAGGAAAAGAAAAATTATATGGTATAACCCTCCATATGATGGAAGAACAAAAACTAACGTAGGAAAAGAATTCCTCAGAATCCTTAAAACATCATTCCCAAAAGAACATGTACTATCTAAAATATTTAATAAAAACACCATCAAGCTATCATACTCGTGTATGCCCAACCTTAAAAATATAATTGATTCTTCCAATAAAACCAAAAATAATACAGCCAAAGAGGGTGACAAAAGGATATCTTGTAATTGCATAAAAAAAAAAAGACCAGTGCCCTCTGTATAATAATTATGTCTCTACAACAACATCGTGTACCAAGCTACGGTAACAACGGACAGTGATAAAGAAACATACATAGGGATCACGGCAAATCATTTTAAAACCAGATATGCAAACCATAAACAGTCCTTCAAAAATGAAAAATATAAAAACCAAACAGAACTAAGTAAATATATTTGGAAGCTTAAAGATAAGAAAATAGATTACAACATATCATTGAAAATTATAAAAAGAGCAACACCATACAACAACATTTCTAAAAAATGCAACTTGTGTACTACAGAAAAGTGGCTGATATTATGCAAACCCCATCTAGCATCCCTGAACTCTAAAGTAGAAATGATAAACAATTGCAGGCATAAATGGAAATCCTTGTCAATGCACCATTCCTTGGCACGTCCCCCCTGAACGTGTCCCAAAAAAGAATAAAAAAAAAATCTCCAGGCCACGTGCCACACGCGCAGAGCTCACGCACCCACATACTACAACATATAAAACCGGTGGCGCGCCCAAATTGTACACCCTGACGAGAGCATTCGGCTCGAAACAACGTTGTTGGTTTTATTTTTCCATTTTAAGATCTTATTTTAAACTTGTATGTCGCTCCCTACCTGTTGAGCCCTCTTAGTATTCTGAGTGGCGTTTTAACTCTAATTTGATATATATATATATATATATATATATATATATATATATATATATACACTGAACAATTAAGTAGTGGGGAAAAACAAGTGCAGGCTAACAATTCTTTAGTCATTATAGTAATGGCTTGGCAAAGATTTGAACTGTAAGGAAAAAAAAAAAGGGGGGGGGGGGGGGGGGTGAAGAAAATGGGGGAATATATCATAAATATGAGAAACCCTTCGCTAGCTGCCTGAGGGAACCATCGCAATCCCTCTTGAAGGCAGATCTATTTTGTATTGCCTGCTCCTAGGCCTTTCGTCCACTAGATTGGACTCATCAGGGAGACACGGCTGATTGTGTCTGTGCTCTTGGTGTCAAATAGAGACACACCACAGTCCATAATTCTGTGGTGTTCTCACCACCAAGGGTTCAAAAAAGAATCCAACAGCATCCCCAAAGCAGCCAGTGAAGGATAGTAAATGAAACAAAAGGAAAGTGTGGAGAGGGAAAAAGTTGCTGAAAAACTAAAAGCATAATGCAAACAGTATAAAATGTAGGGGACAATCTTTGAGCCTATGCTTGAGGATCCATTCAAGGATGCAAGGGAGATCAAAAGATATGGAACAGTCTGAGTGGTCAGCTCTGCTGTTCAATAACCCAAGCATTGTGTGTGGCTAAGAATTGTGCAGAATGACCATTACTTGGATCTCCTAAGAGATGCAATCTCCCACTGATTGACCAAACAATATAATGCTGAACAATTAAGTAGTGACATGGTAGAAACTCTCTCTGGTGTTGGAGGTGCTTTTTGAGAAGGGTTCTCAAAGATACTTTTACATGTAGTATTTGAAATTCATCGTCATTGAAAATGATCCAATACTCCATGAACACAACATGGGCACAGATATACTAGCTTCTTTGTACTGTGAATCGTCCCTGGGCCCTCTTACATAAACTGGACCAATCAAATTTGCAGTTACGTTGAAACCATAATTTTATTCGCCATTGGTTGGTTAATTAAAAACAAAAAATTACACCGTTCAGCTTCACGTTACACTACTTATTAACAGGAAACAAACCAAGCACATTTCAGCAACAAAATATAACCCTCCTTCCCTCGCCCGAAAATAACACAAAAAAATGTCTGTAAGACATCGTAACGAAAACCATATTAGAATTTAACTGGGTATTATCATTGCTGTCAGTAGTAGTAGTAGTAGTAGTAGTAGTAGTAGTAGTGGTGGTGGTGGTGGTGGTGATGGTCGTCGTCGTCGTCGTAGAAGTAGTAGCAGTAGAAGAAGTAGTAGTAATAGTAGTAGTGGTAGTAGTGTTGTTATTGTTGTTATGAATGTTGTTGTTGTACAATTTACCTAATGCTTAAAAGAAATTGATGATTCAAGATCTTTGATGTAGTCATTAGCCTCAATTCCACAAGATCTTTGATGTAATCATCAGCCTCAATTCCACAAGATCTTTGATGCAATTCCACAAAATCTGTGATGTAATCATCAGCCTCAATTCTACAAGATCTTTGATGTAATCATCAGCCTCAATTCCACAAGATCTGTGATGTAATCATCAGCCTCAATTCCACAAGATCTTTGATGTAATCATCAGCCTCAATTCCACAAGATCTGTGATGTAATCATCAGCCTCAATTCCACAAGATCTGTGACGTAATCATCAGCCTCAATTCCACAAGATCTGTGATGTAATCATCAGCCTCAATTCCACAAGATCTGTGATGTAATCATCAGCCTCAATTCAACAAGCTAATGTGGGTTATGTTCTTATACATCCATGATGGAAACTGTTTTTCGTTTCTCCAGATCCTTGGCAGCCACATTTAAAAAAAAAAATTTCTGCCTTAAAAAGGGGACATTATTTTGCTTATAAGGATTATGTAGTAAAAGTTCCAGACTGGGGTCTCTTCCAAACAGGTCGATTTCATTATTTTTTTTAAATATTTGCATTTGTAGGGAGATGAGAAGATGTGTTCTGCATATAATTGAAAAGACACTGCTGCTTAACACCACCATAGTGACTCGTTAGATGTGCAATGTGACCCCTTGTTGGCTGCCTCAAGACAAACTGATACTGATCGCTCCCTGTGCAACATCAATCTTAGTTCTGCACAAACCTGGATGTGCTGTGTACGGAGTGGCTGGAACGAGCTGGGAGGGAATATTGCCTCTGAGGAAATATGGAAATTGAGAGAGTTAAAAGCATCATTCCTTGCAGACTCGTTAACTGAACGGTACACAAATACAAACGTCGAGCGCCTGCAGTAAGATATAGCCATTGCGTTGCCATTTTCTTCTTCGTGCTGGTAATACATTTTCCCCGCATTTAACAAGAACAAATAAATAAAATGTTATATGTTTTTGTCCTACTCAGTTATGCACTGGACTAAGAGGTGAGAAAATTATCGTTTGTGCTTTAAATCTCGCACAAATTAGAGTTCTGTCTCCTCTCTCCAGCAAACCATTAGCTGTGGTCTGAATGCTAGTGTTTCAAGTGAGACAGCAACCTGACTGCCCACGTGCAGTATTCGCTGAGCGCAGGTAAAAGAACTCACAGCAGTAAGGATTTGCCGTTATCTACGTGTCGTAGAATAAAAGCAACAAAGACAGGAGGAATGGGGTGGGGGTGGGGGGTGGGGGGGGGGGGGGCTTGAATTTGAAGCCATGATTTTGCCAGCGGTCCTGACCGCTTACAAGCAAGTTGTATAGACATTTAGTATCATATGCATGTCAGTAGATTTAACAACAAACACAGGCCTATAATAATTCTTAGTGAGTTCACCATAAACAAGACCAAACAAGTTGAAAGAGAAAACACGACGCGTCCCGACCTCTTAGGTTTTCCTAACAAATACAGACCCAAATTTCTGGTTGTAGCTGCCCCACAGAATACATTTCACTCTGCTTAGACTCAAGCCTCAAACCCGCAGTACAAAGTCTTCCCACATACCTCAAAGACACAACCCATACACTTAACATGATCAATGCATACAGCATAGACTGAACTTCCCAACCCAGCCTCTTCTTTACACTTGACATCACCTCATTCTACATGTGCATCCCTCACGCTGTTGGACTGAAGGCCCTCACATTCTTTCTTGACAAACGGCCACCTAACCAACAACACCCTCCCACAGCTGCAGTGGTCAGATCTGCAGAATTAGTCCTCACCATCAACACTTTGAATTTAACAACCATACCTTCTCACAAATCAGTGGAGTTGCTATGGGATCCAAAATGGATCATCCATGCCTGTCTCTTTATGGGACACCTAGAACACCGGCTACTAACCTTTTATACAGGCCCGAAAGCAGAGTTATACAAAAGATACATTGATGATGGACTGGGAGCCACATCCATGCTAAAACAAGAACTCTGCAACTTCTTCAACTTTGTTCAGACCTTCCATCCATCCATCAAAATGACCTCCACCACCTCACAGTCAGTCAATTTTCTGGACACCACCATCTCCCTCAAAGATGAATTGCTTAAAACTTCAATTTTCTATTAATCCACTGATGTGCATTCATACCCGGATTGCACATCTTCCCACTATCCATCCACTAAAGAGAACATTCCATATTCTGAATTCCTCTGCCTATGTAGACTATGCTCCAAGGATGAAGATTTCATCCTGCAAGCAGCCAACTGCCACCAACCATGGTGACCTCAGTGCCGTCATTAATGATGCTCTCAGCCACACAACAGCTATATCCAGAACATCTGTTTTGGAAACCCAGGCTCCAAAAGAGACAGACAGACAGACCCATCACCTGCCTCCTCTTCCATCCACTCTCCCCTTCGGCAGGATTCTGAAGTCCGACAGACACATCGCACAAAACCACAAACACACTCTCCCCATCTGCAAGATCCTGAAGTCCACCTGGCACATAGCAGAAAATCACAAACCTTTCTTTGAGACCAAACTGATGACAACTTTCAAACGTGACAAAAACCTCAAACACCTACGTGTGCATTCCAAACTAAACGCAGTCTCTACAAAAATCACACACACACACACACACACACACACACACACAACACACACACACACACACACACACACACACACGTTATTTACCTCATAAATAAGCTACAGCTGTCTCCCTTTCCACTCTCCCTACCCTCTCTCCATTTTTATGTCAGCATAATTCTTTACTCAGACCTACCCACTCCCTTTTCTTCTTGCTGGTTTTCTTTCAGTTCCATATGCTATCCCCTCTACATCAGTTTCCCTTCCCTCTTCCCTCTTTCCTAAGCGTTTGTGTAGGTGTAGGTATGTGATCAGCCCCACCCCTTCCCCTTTGGTTTGTTTGCTTGTTCATTTGTTTGTTTGTTTTGTTTTTGCTTGATTTATTTGAAAATTAATCAATTTTTTTTTCAGTTGTTCTTTTAACCCCTTCCCTTCCTCTCTCCACCTTCATGGCATGAACATCCAAAAGTAGAATGTCACTATCCTTTCCACCACGGCACTGATATATCCTCCACCAACATCACACACACTGCCATACCTCCCACTGTTTACTTCAGGCATAAGCTATAGCTATATTCTTTTCCTCTCTCTCTCTCTCTCTCTCTCTCCATTAGCTACATCAATCTTTTCTCCACCCAGATACCTAACCCCTCCCTTGTCTTCATCTGGCTTTCTTTCAATTTCATATTCTATCTCCTCTACATCCCTTCCCCTTCCTTCTTTCCTATGCACGTGTGTGTGTGTGTGTGTGTGTGTGTGTGTGTGTGTGTGTGTGTGTGTGTGTGTGTGTGTGTGTGTTCAGTTCAGTTCAGTTCAGTGGTTTATTTAACGTCTGTTCACCATTGATGATATTAGAAGAAAAATATTTTGAAACCTCATCTCTAACTAACAAAGCTTAACCTCAAAGATAAAAAAAAGTAACAACATTAACTTTTTGAATTAGTGGTAAAAATAAAAACGCATCAAAGCAACTTGGCAATTTTAGATTGTGCGATAATAATAGCAATGTTTATGATAGAAGGGCTGGACAATATTTGACTGATGCCTTGGGCGTTGATGTCAATAGAATTTTCTTTATAAATTGGAGTTAAGACAGAACATTCTATCAACAAATGATGCACTGAAATAGGCTTACCACAAGTACAAAAAACATGGTAAGAATATTTTGTGTTCCATGCAGTTAACTTGAGTGTTGTTACTATCTTGGAAATGCGACGAGGACAAGTATTTACATATTTGAGATTTTCTCCGCAATTTCTGTTATGAACACAATTTTCTAATTTTTGCAAAATGTCTGACGAAGATGTTTTCAGTGGAGATAACAAATTACAATCGAGGCAATGTTCAGCTCCAGCTTTAGCAAGTATACCTGCTGCTTCGTTCCATTCAACCCACGATGAGAGGGAACCCAGCAAAAGTCAATACATATTCCATGAATCCTTAAACAGTGTATGTGGTGGTGAATATCAAAAAAGTAAATCCTTCCGAGCCTTACCATCCCAAAGTTCCAGAGACTGCAAGACAGATTTTGAATCAACACATATGAGAATATTATGAAAAGGCATGGGAGCATCATAAACGTAGCTCAAAGCCATCAATATTGCATATAATTCTGCTGTAAATATGGAAAACCCTTTGCCAAGATGATAATTCTTTTTCACATTTAGGCTAGGAATGATAAAACCAGAACCACTACCAATGTTTTCTAGGACTGAGCCATCAGTGTAAATTTTCAGGTAATTGCAATAAAAAATTGTCAAGATGAACTCTGACCTCACTAACCAAGAGATTAACAAAATCGGAAATGAAATGAGGCAGGGAACAGTAAACGATAAACAGTAAACAAGTGGGGTATTTTTTGCTCCCATAAGAAAACCTAACACAGAGTAACTTTTATTCAAGACTGGCACAGCCTTTTAAACTTGAATACAGTCAGACAAATACATAGACGAGATTAACGTTTTCAGTTTTAGAAACACTTGTGTAAATGTAATCAAAATTTCCACAAACATGCTCCCAAGGGGGAATCTTTGGCGTGATGGGATCTTCAGAAACTGTTGATAAATCAATGTCACAATCAGACATAAGCTTACACGCGTAATTCTAATTGGTTGTAAACATGAAATATTTCTAGCTCGTTTGGGATAATCTTTGTTCGAATCCATCAATAGATCTGCTGTAACTGAGTTCTTAACTGACAGACTTCTAATCACATATTTTGATACGTCTAAGAGCCGTTGTTCTCGAAAAGGTAAAACCTCTGCAGTTTGATAACTTTTGATAGTATTTGCATGAACTGGTACACCTAAGGCCAGTTTCACTGCTTTGCTATCCAACCTTTGTAACTTTTTTTAGCAGATACTTTGGAGCAGAATAATATACTTCTTGGCCATATTTTAATTTGGATCGAACTAAAGAAGTAGACAAATGCAATAAAGTTTTCGTGTCTTGCCCCCAAGGCTGATAGTTGATTATTTTTTAAAAGTTTAATCTTTTTCTTGCCTTGGTTAATAAATGTTCTATATGCTTTTTCCAACTGAGTTTTGTTGTCAAAAAGACTCCTAAAATTTAACACAATTTTGATATTTCAAGATATTATCCTTTAATTTCAAAACAGGTAATGTGGAAGGATTTTCACCATTATTAAATAGCAGCAAACATGTTTTTCACCTGGCAATTTTAAACCATTTTCTTTTATATAATTTGATAAATTGTTTAGTTCCTGTTGATAAGTTGTCTGCATATGACTGATAATCCTCTTATTCGATTTTTTTTCTTAAACTAGTAGAAAGAAACTCGTGGAGAGCGTGGCAGCAGAGAGTCCTCAGAAGAGAAGCCCCCTTCAAGCAAGTGTTTCGGCCCTTATCTCCTGACACTCTAGGGGGGTTGGGCCACACCCGGTTCATGACTCCGGATGTCCCTCTGCTGCCCCTTTTTTTTTTTTTTTTTTTTTTTTTCCCATCTTGGGACGAGCCATGGCTGGGATTCGAACCCATGACCCTCTGGACATGCTCATTTTCCACTTAATGACTCGCGCTTTAACCACTGAGCCACAGGGACACCTGATATTTGTAGGGAAATTAAGCCTTATGAAGTTCACTTTTGTTCCTCCTTGACCAGATCCAGCTTGAACACCTCTCTGCCGCTTCTGCCATTGCTTTCAGGGCTCTGGTTTTTTTCCTTCCCTGCAACTGAGAGCTGTTTCATGAGGCTGTATGCAGACGTTCCTACAAACCCCCTAGCTCCAATTTCTGCAGTGAGGACTTTGACCTGATAGCCTTCTCTCCTCAGGCTGTTTGCCAGATCAGCATACTTTTCAGTCTTGTAGATTTGAGCTGCCTCCATTCTGTTCTCATATGGCACCGTGAGCTCGATCATGATCAGCTGCTTGGTTGACTTAGAGTGGACTACTATGTCTGGTCTCATGCCACTCTTGCTGATGACCTCTGGGTGACTCTTCCATTCTGGGAGGTCTGCAGTGCACTCCCAGTCATCTGCCCCGTCCAGCAGACTCTGCCTGCATGTTTCGAGTGGCACTGTTGTTCTTGGCCATGATTTGCTGCCTCCTGCCGTGAAGAATGTTGCGGGTGCTTTTGGAGTCCTGATTTTCCCTTTTGTGGTGTTGGTACTAGCCCAGACTACTTGTACAATCTCTTTGAGCACTTGGTTGCGCCTCCATGTGTACCTTCCTTGAGCCAGGGCTACTTTACATGAGCTTAGGACATGCTCCACTGTTTGTTTTTCATGGCAGAGGGGGCATGCAGGATCGTCTGTTTTCCCCCACTTCACCAGGTTTGCATTTGAGGGCAGAAGGTCATATGCAGATCTGAGAATGAAGCTGATCCTGAGAGGGGCCATGTGCCAAATGTCATTCCAAGTGAGACTTCTTTGGAGTGCATTCTCCCACGTTGTCCATTGCCCTTGCTGGCTCTGCTGGACTGCTTTTTGGAGTCGTTTTTGGTCTTCTTCTTTTCTCATCTCCTGAATCATCATGTCTCTTTTGGCTTTTCCTTTGGCCTTTGACCACCATTCAGTTTTGGTCACCCCCAGTCCTTGTCTGTTGGTCTGTGTGTGTCCTGTTATTTCTCTGATCTTGAGACGTTCTTTTGCAGAATCCATCGCCTCTTGAACTTTCCATTTTCTGCCTGTCTTCAGCTGGGGCTTGATTGCTTCTACCACCTTGTCTCCTGAGTCCTCCAGCATGCTTTGAAGTCTGATCTTCCCTGCTTTGTATTCCTCCAGGATGGATTTCAGTGGTAGTTTCAGCTTTGCTTGGCGACAGTACAGCGCTATGTCAGTCAGACAGGGTGGGACACCAAGCCATTTCCTTGTGAACTTGTTGATTTTGGCTTCCATTGCCTCCACTATGCTGGTGCAGATGTCGTATATCATCAGAGGCCATAGCAGCTTTGGTATCAGCATGAACTGCAGACACCAGACCTTGTATTTGCCAGGGAGCCCACACTTGTCAATGGTCTCCAAGCCTTCCTCCGAGATCTGCTTGGTTTCTTTTGCTCTTTGTGTGTCTTTCAGCGTATCATCATACCATCTTCCAAGGCTCTTGACTGGTTCTTCTGTGACTGTTGGAATGGCCTGGTTGGCAACACTGAAGACCACAGATCCGGCCACTTTTCCTTTCCTCAGTGAGAGACTCCGTGATTTCTTTGGCTTGAACTTCATTCTGGATGAGGCAACTATGTTGTCCAGCCTCTCCAGCACATGACGTGTCTCGTCTTCTCTGGATGAAATCACTGTAGTGTCATCCATGAAGGCCTTGAGAGGAGGCATCTTGTATCCATCGCCAAGGTCTGTTTGTCTCGCGTTGTTTGTTGCTGCTTTCAAGATGAGTTCCATTGCCAGCACGAACAGTATTGGGGAAATTGCACAGCCCATTGCAATACCCACTTCCAAGTTGATCCAGTCTGTTGTGTACTCCTTGGTAGAGAACCGCATTGAGAAGCCATTGAAGTACTTCTTGAGCACGTCGCGGATGTTCTTTGGCACTAGTGTTTATCCATACTGCAATATCATCAGCGTACTGAACCACATGTGTGTTCTTAGACAAAGCTTTTGGAAGATCATAAACAAATTGGAGCATTGATTGAACCTTGTCGAATCCCTATATCTACACTTCTGAATGATGAGTAGGTATTGCTAATTTTTGTACACATGTGTCTATCCTTCAAAAAAGCTTTAATATATCCATGCAATTTGCCACAAGTTCCTACCTCCTTTAATTTGAACAATAATCTGGCATGCCAAACACTATCATATGCTTTTTTAACGTCAAAAAATGTAGCTAGTGTACTTTTTCTTCGTGGAAATTGACGTTTGACCTGAATAGTAAGCTTAACCAAATGATCTGTAGTGCATCTCCCTTTCCTAAAGCCAGCCTGCTGAACTGGAATGATGTTATTTTTTTTCACAATAAAAAGTGATCCGTTTGAGTATGATTTTTTCCATAATTTTTCCAACATGAGAAGTAAGCGAAATTGGTCTATAGCTGTTCACCGAAGATCTAATTTTGCCCTCTTTTAGAACTGGTACAACTACTGAACTCTTCCAGATTTTAGGAATAGCGCCAATATCCCAACATTTTTTAAAATAAAGAATGTAGCAAACCTATCCAAGAAAAAGACATGTGACAGAGCATCTGGTAAGAAACGCCATCTAGACCAACTGCTGAAATTGAAGAAGAAATAGAAGCTAATGCTTCTTTCAAATCTATAATTTGTAAAGGAGAATTTAAATAGTGTTCTTGATCTAGTTGCAAAGCGAGAGGACTGCAGGCGGAAATCTAAACAAATCTTAAATAAATGTTAGCGAACCGCCCAGAGAACATGGACAAACGAGTCACAAGACGAAACACACGTTCTCTGGGCGGTTCGCTAACATTTATTTAAGATTAGTGTTCTTGAACTGGGCTAGGGTCTGAGTACATATCTGTTTCTTCTTCTGTTGTTCTAAAAAAAGCTTAGCCTCTGAATTCAGGCATGCAGAACAACTGTTACATGAAAAAGTATTCACAAATGCCTCAGCCGTATCCAAAGCAGTTGGGAATTCCGTATCTAGTTTCACAGGAAATGACTGTGTCCTGTTACAATTTTCATCTCTTTTATTTTTTTTTTCCAAACCTTGTACATATCCTTTGATTCTGTAATCTCAGAGTTGCAAAATATTTCCCAATATGTCTTTTTTGCTTGAGTGATGATCTTTTTGCAAATATTTTTCTTTATTTTCATGGATCGAAAATTTTCTTCAGTCTTATTTCTAATCCATGACTTACATGTCTTGCGCTTTGATGTCACCGCTATTTTACACTCCTCCGTCCACCATACATTACCAATATATTTACCTATTTTCTTGTAACCACATTTTAGTATCGCCTTATCAGCTGCAAGTAGTAATATTTTCTTAAAATTTGAATAAAATTCATCGATATCTTCACTGATTATTGAATCAGGATCATGAGACTTTAAGACTTTGTTGTAATTTTCCCATATTTGCAAGTTTGAAGTTATATTTTGGTATGTTTTCTACTGGATCTGTCGAGTTTGAATTGAAATTGACATTGAGAGCGATGGTAATGGGAAGATGGTCACTTCCAAAACAATCTTCTCCTGGGGACCAGTCATAATCTACAGCTAAATTTGAGGACATTAAAGACAAATCAGCAGCGCTGGGATTGTGAGTTGAGACATCCGGAATTATTGTAATTCGACCATCATTCAAAAATATTAACTCCGAATCTACAACATTTTCAACAAACCTATTACACGTTACTTTAGAGCTGTTTGTATCCCAGAAAGGGGCATTGGCATTAAAATCACCCTAAACTATCCATTTTTTCTTAGAAAAATCCGTATTTTTAAGCCAATCTGTATTGTCCTCCTTTGGACTGGACGGGTAATACATTGATAATATGTTATATATTGAGCTATCATTTACTTTAACTGCAGCACCAACAGCAAAACAACCTTCTTTAGCATTTGGTACTGGCCACGGAAAAATATTTGAATATTCAAAGCCACGCCTTACATATAATGCGCATTGAACTTTTTTCATTTAATCTGTTAATGGTAAAAAATGGAGGATAATAAAAATCCTTAATATACCAGCTGCCGTGCCGAAGTGGTTAGCGTCGCGGACTCCCGGCTGGGAGGTCGTGGGTTCGAATCCCATCAGAGTCATGTGGGTTTTTCTGCCCCGACTGGCTCCTACCCAGAGTTGAGTTTGCTGCAGACTCAGTTGGGAAGACTGGGACCACACAGTCGAGTTTCATCCACTAAATGGATGCGTTTCTGAGAGTGCTGCTCAAATTTCCTCACCAACACTGCAGGTGCCTGTATCTCTCGGGCCTGGTTGACGCTGGGATATATTATAAAAGGAAGTGTAGAGCACAGTCCTGTCATGTAGTCTCAGACCGAAATGGAAATCCGTAGCATCCTCTTAATCATCCTCATTCTCATCGATCAGCATTAAAAAAAAAAAAAAAACGTCTCAAATTATGTGGCCCTTCATGCCCTGCTCTCATGGTGACCTCAATTTCGATGTCCTCTCCACGTCTGTGGCTTTGGTTTGGTTCCGTTGCGGTCACCGGTATCGGCGAGTCCATGGGGGCTGTCGTTGGACGGACGTGGTGGCGGCCTCCGGAGCGACATCTCACTCACGCCGGGTCCGCGACTAAGCAATTATTGTCGTCAGTAGGGGGCTTAGTAGGTGGTGTCCTGCGTATGTTAGATCAGAACAGGCGCCACTGAAGACCATCGAAGTGACTCGGCAGCAGTGCAGTGTCTCCTCCGGTGGGTTGCCTCTTGACGACTTGACATTGACTGCTCCCTGTGGATTGCCGGTGCCGGGGCTGCGGCGGGCTGACCGGGCTGTGGCTGTGGACGGGGTGGTGGAATGAGCGGCGTGGGTGCACTGCCTCTGAGGTGGCATAGAGGTTGGGACAGCAAAAAAAAAAAAAAAAAAAAAAAAATCCTTAATATTGGGAAGCTTCTGTTTTTCAACATTGAGAGACTGAAGGGCTAGCACACAGTAATTTCCCTGCATAACATGATTTTCAAATAATGGTAGGTTAGTGGAAATAGACCTTGCATTCCACTGTAAAATTTTGAAACACCCATTACAATGTTGCTTCATAAGAGTTAATCTTCAAGTTCAATATTCGTTGAATAATTTTCTGACAACCCAAGGGGGGGAGCCATCGGACACCAGGAGGAGGCAGGAAGTCACGGGGGCGCGACCATCCTCTGCTAAAGAACTTTCCCCGCGTCTGCCTGCGTTTTGGCCGCTCCCAGAAGAGATTATGGAGACTTCGCCCAAGGAAGCCTGCTATCAACCGTGCCCCTTCATGACTGGGCTGAAGGAGATCCTGATAATGTATCACCTGACTGACAGCGGCATACCCCATGAAAGAGACGTTTTTGATGTTGTTTTCAATGCATACGGAGTACACATGAGCATTGTATACCATACGCTTTGCCTCCAGTCTCTCTAGTCTAACCGGAAGAGCCTTACTGAAAACTATTTTGGCTTGGGGGAACGTATCCTTGACAGTCTCTGCGGCAGACACCATTTTTCTTCCGCTTTCAACTGCTTCTTTTCCTTTAAGGTCGTTTATCCCCACGTGCAAAACTATGCACTCTGGAGCAGGAGACAGATCTTCCCTAGCCTGTTCAGCTATGTTTGGATGTCATCAATGACAAAAGCCTTTCGGGTTGCAACTTGAAGACCATAGGCCATCCCTGGTCGGACTGAATCAATCTTATTGAAGGCAGAATCACTAATAATCAAATCACTTGGGGAGTCAGAATGTTCCTTATTGTTCTGGTGTTCTTTGTCCTGATTTCTCCACGCCCTATTTCGCGTCATCTTTCCAGCGTCATTGGACTTGACGTCATTTTCCTTTTGCTTCATTGGAATATTCTTTTTCGCTGGTGTGTTATTCCCCCCCCCCCCCCCCCCCTTTCCTCTCCATCTATCCTGACATACGCTTTACCCTGAGATGCAGCACAGACAGGTGTCTTTGAAGACCCTCGTTGCAGTGACCCACATCGAGCAGCATCAACATAAGATGGGTAAGGCTGATCCTCTGTTTGCATTCCAGAACTTTTACGATTTACATCACTACTTCTCATTGATTTGATCAAAACATCTTCACTGTTGATCTTTTCAAGCGTAGGGTCTTTCGCAGAGTCGTGGTCTTGCCCACTGTCATTCTTGTAACCAAATGGGGCTTTCAAACGGTCGTCAGTCGTCTCAAAAGATTTTTCTTCCCAACTAACAGTTTGAATGGCTTTCGATTTTGATTTTACATTCGAAAACATCGAGGAGGACTTACGTTCACCAGTTTTCAACCTTAGAGATGACCTGGTCATCTTTAGAACAAAATTTTCCAAAATTTGATGTCGAGCCAAAAAAACCTGGACTTACAACACATCCGCCATCTTGTTCCTCTCCCTTGTGTGTGTGTGTGGTGTGTGTGTGTGTGTGTGTGTGTGTGTGTGGTGTGTGTGTGTATCTTAAACCCAACTTACTTTTATGTACAAGATAACAACAGTCAAGAAGGCAGTTACTGTGTGTGTTTGTGTGTTTGATAAAATGACAAAATATATGTGTTTTTAGTTCAATACCTCTCAATTGTTTGGATTTAAACGCGGGTGTTACTTTTGCAGCTTTAAATATATGCATAACTTATAAATGGAAGATGAGTTTTATGTTTATATATGCATTTATCCACGTGTAAGGTATAAATCAAAGATAGAGCTTCAGATATAACTGAAACGGTCAGTTCTATACTTTTGCAATCAACCCAATCAAACCTGCGACTTCCTATTCGCTTTTGATGACGTAGAAATACGTAAACGCCATTGCCAGGGGTTCTACATACGGAACAGATGCAACTGAGAGAATATCCTGAAAACTGCAGATAAAAGGGTTTCAAGTGTTGTTCGTGGTTTTCATTCCGTATTATTTTCATTGACTTTTGCCAAGGGAAGGAGCACAGCCTACTCGCTGGTGCTGAACTGAAAAGTATTATTAGGTCTTCGAAACTCAGAACTGGTTAAAATTTGCTGTGAATCTCTCTCTCTCTCTCTCTCTCTCTCTCTCTCTCTCTCTCTCTCTCCTTTTGTGTGTGTGTGGTGTGTGTGTGTGTGGGTGTGGTGTGCGCGCGCGCGCGCGCACGCGCACGCACGCGCGTGTGTGTGAGTGATTGTGTGTGTAAGAGAGAGAGAGAGAGAAGAGAGAGAGAGAGAGAACAGACAGACAGACAGACAGACAGACAGACAAGAGAGAGAGAGAGAGAGAGAGAGAGAGACAGACAGACAGACAGACAGACAAGAGAGAGAGAGAGACAGACAGACAGACAGACAGACAGACAACAGAGAGAGAGAGAGAAAGAGAGAGAGAGAGACAGACAGACAGACAGACAGACAGATGATATTTCATTGTTCCTTTCTTCTGTAATTCAAAACGTCTTTTTATTGTAAAGCGAAACAAGATTTCATTGCAAATATAAACCTAAACACTTTGGAGAAATTAAGCGAACTAAATAGGGGACATCCATTTCTGTGACTGAATTTTCATTTTAACTGTGCAAGACTTTCTTACTTATTGCATTCCAGACTTTCTTTACCTGTATCGATCACTCTTCAAAATGTCAGAATTTTCTCATCGATGTAAAGTAGCTAAGGTCTGCTTCACATGGGCAGTAATAAACTCCTGAAGATTTCTTTCTTTGTTTCTGTGGCGTTTCTGTCGAAGGATGAGGTAAGTATAAAGGAACGGGTTAAGCGCCGAGTTCAAGGGAAGAACAATAATCCCCAGTGCTACATTGACCTCCACTGGTATAGCGACATCCAGCTTGGCCAGGAGTCCACAGACACCAATGGGGAACCAGCACAGAAAGTCTGACATGGCGATGACCAGGAGACGACGAGCAATGGTCAGCTCATTGGATTTAGATCTGGTCCTATCTTTAACGCCAGCTGTGGTTTTACGCATCAACCCGTCATCTGCAATTGTGTTGGATCTGAATGACCGGTAGATAAGTGCCTGACCAAATGCAATCAAGAGGAACATGATGAGGTTAACTATAATCATGACACTGAAAGAGAAAAGACGACCGGGAAAGTCAGCTCTGGTGACGGGCAGAGGGATGCAGATTCCTGTCTGGCTGTAGAAGGCCCAGTGGGACGTTACAGGGAGTAAAGGTACTGAGGCCAGGATCACCCCTAGTCCCCAGCTGATAGCGCAGGCTACTTGTGCTGACGTGATTCCGAAACGAACATGGCTGAAAGGAAACCGGATGACTAGGAGCGATCCACGTCAATGATAAGAAAGATAAGAATGATGATACCTCACAGGAAACAAAGGAAAGAAACCCTGCAGAGCTGCACACCGCACTGTGTTTCCACGCCTTCTCCATCCATAGGTATTGACCTGCATATATATGATCAGCTACTCCAATCACCAACAGGTAGACCCCCATCAGTAAATCTGACACAGACAGGTGAATGACAAATACCACGTAACCAGTTTTACTTTTCTTCCCTATAAACGTCTGCATGTGATATACAACACTTGCAAGATTTCCAGGTAGAGCAAAACCAGCAAAGACAGCTATAATTATTTTGTACAAGCTCGTCATTAACAAATGTCCACATGAGGACATTTCGTCCAGAGGCGCTACACATTTTCCAGTGAAAGTAGCTGGCAACATAACTGAACAGCACAACCTGTAGTTGTCACTAAAGACTTCCTGTAAATCCCTCATGTCTTTCATGAAGTCAGGACGGAAGTCAGAGGTGGGACAACCACGCAGATTGAGAACTTTCAGTGACCCGAACAATTGTTTTCCTGTCAATGAGTCAAGTCCACTGTGGGACAAATCTAATATCTGAATTTGAGGCATGATTTCCGACCACATTTGCAGGTTGAAACTCTGATTCAGAACTCGGGAAAGATTCAGTAACACTATTGATGTTAATCTGTATATTCTGTTGAAACTAAAAATGCTAGAGGACAGAGGGTTACCAGCAAGAACTAGCTCCTTGAGATTCTTAAGCTGCATGAAGTATCTGAATCTGACATCATGCAGCTGGTTATCACTGAGATCAAGTATATGAAGATTAGGTAATATCATATAAGTTAATACTGTCAACCCACATGCACCAATACCCAAGGTAGATCAGCATGGTTTTACCTGAGATTTCATCTAAGGTCAGCCCAGTGCCTCTGGCTTCAAGATATCGGAGATATAGAGAGGGTTCAGTCTGATACAAGTGATTTCCATAACAGACACACTTGTCAGGACAAAGTTCCATTTCTTTACACATAAGCTCGTCATCGAAATGTGGACAGTTGGGCACACCGTCACAGAGGTGGTTCACGTGCATACAAATTGTTCTGTCAAGTAGAAGACACCGGTAAAACCCTGGACATGTATACGCATCACAATCAGCTTCGTCCTCATGACCTGGACAGTCTGCTATGCCATTGCACCGAGTGTAGACAGGTAAACAGTAGCCCTTGACAGGACACATGAAGTGTGTTTCTGGACACTGAGTAGTGTTGCTAGGGAGAGGAATCACGGTGAAACTTCCTGGCCTGTCAAAATTGACCAGAGCTGGGGGCATTGTTTCAGTAAACCTCATTTCAACCTTTGCCTTGTCACATTCTTTCTCGTCTTCGAATGTTGTGCAGTCTCTTACTCCATCACATATTTTGTTTGAATGTATGCACTAACAGAAACAAAAAGCATTCAGTCATTCCTCGTCTTCTTCCTCTGACTCCTTCGTTATGGACTGCTACTACTACTACTACTACTACTACTACTACTACTGCTGCTGCTGCTGCTGCTGCTGCTCTACTACTACTACTACTACTACCACCACCGCAACTACTACTGCTACTACTACTGCTACTACTTCTGCTATATTACTGCTATTTACCATCTCCTCTGTCACTGATGTTGTTGCTGCATCTGCTTCTTCTGCTGCTGCCATTGCTGTATCATTGTTGATGCTACTAATGAAAACAACTCGTGTGTGTGTGTGTGTGTGTGTGTGTGTGTGTGTGTGTGTGTGTGTGTGTGTGTGATGGTTTCCAATCGGTTTCAGCAGGCTTCTTTCAGTTCCCAGAGAATGTTTCACTCACCTCACATTCAGAGGTGGGCTTCGATTAAATTAATACTAACCATCATCATCCTCAAGATCGTCATGATCGTCTTCATTAACATCATCATCACCATCATCATCATCGTCGTCGTCGTCGCCGTCTTTGTTATCATCATCATCATCATCACATCATCATCGTCATCATCATCATCGGCGTCATCATCATCATCATCATCATCATCATCATCATCATCATCATCATCATCGTGGTCGTCGTCGTCGTCGTTGTCGTTCATCATCATCATCATTCATATCATGGTCATCGTTTGTTTTGTGCAATACCCCATAATAAAAGCTCGATGTATATCAAGCACACGCACATAAAAACACTAGACAACCTTATAAATGTAAACAAACAAGACAACGAGACAACGACGACGACGACGACAACAACAACAACAACACAACAACAACACTAAATACACCTGCATTCTTCTCTGTGGTTTGTGAGTTAACTTGTATTCTTTCATGAAAACATAAGTCTTAAGTTCAGTTTGGAAGGTGTTCAAGGTTTGCGTGTTGTTCCACATGACACAATATTGACAGGGGGATGGTCTTTGGCCAAATGATTGAAGATCATTATGAGGTACACGAGGGTGTTTTTCTTTCTCTAACCTGAACTGGATCTGAGAGAGTGGCTGACAGATCTGACTGAGAGAAGCTGAGATATGATGGTACAGTTTCATTTTTACAACGGAAAGCCAACATAGCAATCTTGAATTTAATTCCAGATGCAATCAGCAGCCATTAAGTTTTATCGGCGGTCGAGTGACATGATAGATAGTAGATAGATAGATAGATAGATAGATAGATAATAGACACAAAGGTAGGTAGGTAGTAGGTGGGTGGGTAGGTAGGTAGGTACATAGGTAGGCAGATAGATGGATCATTCCACTGTTGCACAGAGAGAGAGAGAGAGAGAGAGAGAGAGAGAGAGAGAGAGAGAGATCTGTCTGTAACCATAGTCAAACATGTTACCTGTCCCTGACCACAATCAAACATATGCTGCACACACGGATTGTACTGACAAAAGGTTTCATCACTGTTTTCAGCACAGTCTTGACTCCAGTCACACACCAGGCTAAAAGGAATATAATTGCCAGTCTTTTTACATGTAAATAAGGAGTTGTTTGTGTTAAGGAGGATCGGCACATCAGGGTGTGTGACATGCTTCTGTCTTCTGGCTTCTTGTCACACACACTGCGGGGGTCACAGGCGAAGACCCCAAGAGTCATATGCCGAAAAGGACATAGGACGACAGGGGCTGCAGATACTGCTATGTTAAGGTCTGTTGTGCCTATGAAAACCCTTTCTTTATGTCTTTTATGTGCGAGATCTGGCTCTTGGCATAGGTTGGAGCAGAGATTGTTTTAAAGCGAAGGACGTCTTCTCTGTAAGAAGAAGAAAAAGAAGAGGAAGAAGGGGAGGAATTGAAAGAAGATTGGAGGACACACACAGAGAGAGAGAGAGAGAGAGAGAGAGAGAGAGAGAGAGAGAGAGAGAGAGACGGAAACCTAAATCATGATCAGACCATTGCCCCTCATGAAGGGGTGCATATATACAAACATTTGTCCAATCTGGCATTTATAAACAATGATATCGTTCATAATACACTTTGCAGTAATTTTAAGAAATGGCATAGAACGCAGCTTAAAAGCCTTGTAAATATGGACTGACAAATTTCTGTTTTCTCATGTGTGCATGTCATGAGCAATACTAATCTAAACTTACTCAGTACCTGATATGTATTGTGCTCTTAAGTCTGTAGAATAGGACAGCATAATACAAAATGACCTAATTTTTTTCTCTTTCTGACAAAGTGGACATAGTAAGTCGTCTTCACTGTCTTTTCTGTAACGATTACGATGTACTGCCATTTTGGAGATGCCAAACCCGATCTTATCAAATCAAACATTACATGTCTGTCTAAATTAACTAATAAATATGTTTTAATATCAGGGACAGTGCTGAAGGTCCTGTACAAGTTAAACCCATCACTGTTCTTGATACGGTAATTCCAGTCTTGCCATCTGCAACACATTAACCTTTCCCTAAAAGCTTTTAGAAACTCGCTAATCCCTTTCACGCCTTGATTCAGTCATACATATCCAAATCCAAAGAAGTGCTGTTTATGGCGAGTATCTGCGGCCTGGTTTTTCTTCTAATAAAACTGAAACGAGGCAGGGAACAGTAAACAATACACATGTAGGGTACTTCTTGCTCCCATGAGAAAACCAAACTCAGAGTAACTTTTATTCAAGACTGGCACAGCGTTTTAAACTTGAATAAAGTCAGACAAATACAAAGACGAACAATCTAATAGTGGGGGAAAACAAGCGCAGGCCAACAGCCCCTCTGTCATCACAGTAATGACTTGGCAAAGATTTGGACTTACGCAGATCCACATTAAAAAAAAAATATTCAGCAGGCTTTACAGGATAGTCTATGTTCGTCCATTCTCGTCGCTTTAGAGCTGAGTTTATGTAGAAAGGTTATCGGTTTGCTTCCCCATACGCCTTGTCATGTTCGCATTTCTACGCCTAAGAATCTGTTGATAGCAAACAAATGCATCTATTCGCAATTGATTACTGCATTGTTGGGTCCCCATAACTCCGCATCATACTGACCAATAGGTTGAACGTGTTAGTCAAATGTTTTAAAAAAGGAAGAGTGAGAACAACACTTCCACTTAAATAACTTTTGCAAAATGCAAAATGTTTGTGTGTGTGTGTGTGTGTGTGTGTGTGTGTGTGTGTGTGTGTGTGTGTGTGTGTGTTTTTCTCTACGACTGAGATCACGACATGCAGCAACAAAACTTAACTTTGTTGAAAAATAAATTCCTAAGTATTTGTAAACATTCACAACCGCCATAACAATCCCGTTATATATCCACCTTTCTTTAGCAGCTAAACGCCCCCTTTCCTCAATACCACTATGTTGCTTTTATCCATATTGACCTTCAGCTGCAGAGCAGCAGCTGCACGTTCAAAACTGTTCATTTGCGATTGTAAGCCAGGGACAGTCTCTGAGAGTAAAGCCACACCATCAGCAAGAAGTCGTATAAATAATTCAAAATAATCAGACGCAAACATTGCACCATGTCTTCCACCCTGTATCACCTCTAATGTCAGCTCATTAATAAATAAAGAAAACAAGACAGGGCTGTAAATGTGTCCGTCTCCTTGTTTTACTCCATGGGCGCAATTAATAGAACCCGTTGCACTACTTCCGCATTTAATTCTGGTTTTGACATGGTCATACACAATACGAATACGTCTAAATATCTTGCCTATTGTGCCATTTTTTTCAATATGATGGGCATAATAGTGTCTTTCAACAGAATTGAAAGCATTTTTAATATCAGTGAAGGCTACAAAAATTTACGATTAAGACAAAACTGTTTTTGCCAATAATGTAAACATGTGATCGACCGTGGAATAACCTTTTCTTAAATCCTGCTTAATGTTTACCTGTCAGATTATGTTCTTTTTTTTAATCCATTCCTGCAATCTGCTACAAATAATTGTGCTGTAAATTTTACTGCTCTTATCACACAGTGGAATACCTCGAAACTCTGAGAGAGAGAGAGAGAGAGAGAGAGAGAGAGAGAGAGAGAGAGAGAGAGAGAGAGAGAGAGAGGGAGGGAGGGAGGGGGGGGAGAGAGAGAGATGAAAAGAAGAAGAAGCAGATTTGACCACAATCATGCGGTCAAAATGACTCTGTTTCGGTGATGGAATACAGTTTCCATGAATGCTGATGCGCTGTTGGTGTGTTTCCGATGTAAGGAAATGAAGTCATTGGGAATTTTTACCATTTGATTTCCCTGGATTCGGTGTCTTTCTCTTATTTTCAGAGGGCTAGATGGTTATCTGCCCTGTTGGGGAGCGTGTTCGCATCACTTATTTTTTTTTCTTTGCTGTCCCATCTTCTGTGCCACCCCCAGTGGCAGTGCACCCACGCCACTTATTCCGACACCCCGTCCACAGCCACAGCCCGGTTAGTCCCGCCGCAGCCCCGGCACTGGCAATCCACAGGGAGCAGTCAATGTCAAGTCGTCAAGAGGCAACCCACCGGAGGAAACACTGCACTGCTGCCGAGTCACTTCGGTGGTGTTCAGTGGTGCCTGTTCTGATCCCACGTACCTAGGGCACCACCTGCTAAGCCCCGTACTGACGACAATAATTGCTTAGTCGCGGACCCGGCGTGAGTGAGATGTCCCTCCGGAGGGCACTACCACGTCCGTCCAACCACAGCCCCCATGGACTCGCCGATACTAGTGACCCCGCCGGAATCAAAGCAAGGCCACAGACGTGGCGAGGACATCGAAACTGAGGTCACCATGAGAACAGGGCATGAAGGGCCACAGAATTCGATTTTTTTTTTATGCTGATCGATGAGAATGAGGATGATGAAGATGATGCTACTGTTTTCCATTCTGGTCTCAGACTGCATACAGGGTTGTACTCTACGCTACATTTCATAATATATCCCAGCGTCAACCAGGCCCGAGAGATACAGACACCTGCAATGTTGGTCAGGAACTTTGAGCAACACTCAAGAGACGCATGATCGAACCCACGACCTCCCAGCCGGGAGTCCGCGACACTATCCAATTCGCAACGGCGGCTGGTGTTCGCATGATTATTGTTCAGCAGACTTAGAACCTCTGCTGTGTAATGGGCAGACTGAGCAGGCTTGCCACTTGATCCTGCTGACGTGCCGGTGAAAAACAATTCAATGTACCCAAACAGATTACTCTACAAAATCAGATAGATTCTCAAGCATATGTGAAATATGTTTTAGAAAACACACAAGTGCCGCCTTTGAAGAAAAAATTAAGGTTAAATTCCATCGCAGAATGAACTTGTCAAAAAAATCAGAAGCTGGAAATGCCAAAGACACATGGGGGCCTATGGGGGCCAGAACACCGGGTTAATATCCACGAGGAATAAAAGTTACTTGGAGACATCCATGTTGAAACACTGGACAGTGTTCCACAACTATAAAGCCCTCACACATTGTGCCGGAGATGAAAAAAAAAATAATGATAATAATAAATCCTGGGCCCATGCACACATGCCCACATGCAGACAAACGGACACAAACACGAATGAACAGACGCATGCGCACGCACGCGTGCACACACACACACATACACACACACACACACACACACACACACACACATGCACGCACGCACGCACGCACGCACGCACCACACACACACACACACACACACACACACACACACACACACACACACACACATCTACCTATCTCTCATCTGTTAATCTATCTATCTATCTATTGGTCGATCACACATCCATACATTGACAGACACAAACACATAGGCACACACACACACACACACACACACAACACACACACACACACACACACACATCCATAATTATATTTCTACCTGTCTATCTATCTATCTATCTATCTATCTATCTATCTATCTATCAGTCTATTTCTATATCTATAATGTTTAGAGAGAGAGAGAGAGAGAGAGAGAGAGAGAGAGTACGGATACGGATACGGATACGGATGATTTAATCATTATAGTCCATGGCCCCTTATGATGGGGTGAATACACATTGACAAAAATGATATTGTAAAGTATATTGAACAAAACGAAACAGCGCATACTCAAGAACACACTGCGCTTCGTAATTTGAAGGCTTTGTGTAGGTACAAGGGAAATTTTTTAACAACATCGTCTTTAGTGCAGGCCATAAGTAAGATGGGTCTAAATACAGATGGTTGTCTATAATATTTAGGCAAAATTAACTTATCTCAAAGACCACTCAAGACAGTACACTGCAATACAAAATGAACTTCATCTTCACATGCATTTTTGCATAATGGACAGGTGAGATCAGAATCGTAATGTTGCCTATAACGGAAATGATGAACAAAGATATCCGATATTCCAAATCTGAATCTAGTCATTATACACTTTAGATGTCTGTCCATTTTCATTGACAAGTAAGTCGGAATGTGGTGCAAGGAGTTATACTGTCTATACAGATCAAATCTAGTACTATCATTTATGTGGAAATTCCATTCTTGCCATCTGTTGTCAACCAGTCTTGTCCGTACCATTCAGATAAAACTCGGTTCATCTCCTACAACCTGATTTAACCAGACACATCCAAAACCCAGTTCATATAATTTAACTCTTAACCTTGTAGCCCAGTTTGGTTTACCCCTAGCATCCAGGTTACACAACATGTTATGAGCTTTCATTGGTAATCTAGAATCGTTCATTTTTATCAGTTTCAACCAGCAACGAATACAACTAACTGCAGAATTCGGAAATATATTGGGTACGTATTAGTTTCCCCGTAAACCAAATCATTGGATGTTTGTTGTGAAACCCCAAAAGCCTTTTTAAAGCAAATAAATGTGCTTTATCGCAGTTTACTGCAGTTTCATCCAGACCCAGATTTCAGCACCATATTGGACAATGGGTTTTAAAAATACTTCAAATGAGTGCTTTCCCAAACTTGATAATTTCCTCATAATACACAAAGCTTTTGCTTTGCTTGCTAGATCTTTATCAGCAGCGTTAAAACTTAATTTGGTTGAGAAATAAATTCCTAAATATTTGTAGACATTCACGACTGGCATAGTTATACCATTATAATTCCAATGCACCTAAATAGCCACCTTTCCTGAATACAATTATATTACTTTTCTGCATATTCACTGTCAGTTGCAGAGAAGAAGTGGCGCGCCATAAACTATTCAATTGTGTTTGTAAACCAATAACTGTTTCAGACAACAAAACAATATCATCTGCCACAAGGAGTATAATTTATGAGCAGTTCTAAAACGTCGTCCATGAACTCGGCTCCATGCCTCCCATTATTTATAATTCTAAATGTTAATTCGTTAATAAATAAGGAAAATAGAATAGGACTACACACGTCACCTTGTTTAACACCACTAGTGCACATAATATAATCCGACAATTTCCCACCACTTCTCACTCTAGATTTTACACAATCATACATACGTATAACACATTTATATAATTTCCATGAGTACCATTTTTCAAAAAAACAGGACATAGAATACTTTTGCTGATAGAATCGAAAGTGTTTTTTCAAAATCAATGAAGGCAACCTAGAGTTTACGATTGAAAGAACATTGTTTTTGAATAAAACACGTGCGGAGTTCGTGCCACTCACAGTTACGCCAGGCGATGACACCGGTGTCATGTCAGCTGTCGACCCCGGCTGAAAATCTCCATGAAAGAAACGTTCCACAGGGACCGGCCAATTTCCTATTTGATTTCTCCAAGCTCTGCGCTGTCCACAGAGTACTTTTTGCCGTCGATTAACAGGTGGTCATATATCATTGTCTCTCTTTTCCCGTCCTGCCGAGCTGTCTTTAGGTGTGGCGTCAGTCTTCTACGAACGTCTCTCACACCTCTGGAAAAGTCTTCGCCGACGGAAACATTCGATCCCCGGAGTTTCTGTTTTGATTTCAGAATGTTCACCTTGTGTTTGTAGAAGGTGCACCGTGCAATGATGGCAGAATCTGACTTCCCGTTAAGCCGATGCACCCCGTCAAACTCCACGCTGATTGTCAGGTCAAGTTTGTCGGCGATCAGGTCTTGAAGCATTCCTTCGCAGTGAGCATTGGTCTCATTTTCCCTCCGAGGAAGTCCGTAGAAAAGGAGATTGTTGCGTTTGGAACGCCCGTCCAGATCATCGATCTTCTTGTCACAGTCGGCCACACTCTTCCACAGGTTGTTGTTGATCTTTTTTATTTCCTGGTTCTCTGTTCTTAGCTCGTTCATCTCCTCTTTCAGTCCTTCCAGTTCGTTTTGCAGGGCCAAGTGATCGTCGCGTAGTTCAGGAAGCTCTTTCTTCACATTATCCAACTTGGCGTTCATCTGGTCGCCAATGGTTTTCACAGTTGTCACGACGTCACTCAGTGTAAGATGCAGGGGCTGCGATGTCACAGAAGTGGTGGACTCACTCAGACTCTCCAGGCTGACCCTGCAACTTGCTGCTGTACTGGTCAACCATGACTGCCTTGTGTTGCTCTTAATATCTCTCTCTCTCTCTCTCTCTCTCTCTCTCTCTCTCTCTCTCTCTCTCTCTATATATATATATATATATATATATATAAATTACAATAAATTAATAAATTCCAAGGATAAGTACCGAGCACCATTTATAATTGAATTATATATATAAATATATGTATGTATGTATATATGTATGTATTATATATATATATATATATATATATATATATATATATAGAGAGAGAGAGAGAGAGAGAGGAGAGAGAGAGAGAGAGAGAGAGAGAGAATCAAAGTACTAACTACAGCGGCAGTCGGAGGTCCTTGTTTTCACTGGATGGTTGAAGCTACCAACAACTGCCCGTGTGCAGTCACATGGATCTGGTACAAAGGAGTGATGCATGTAATAGGCTATAGATCCACTTCCCCACTGCCAGGTGTTGACATACCTGTCCAAAAGAAACGAGCACCTTGCAGCTCAGCTGAATAATATATGGAAATACGCACAAAGCACAAAGAACTCGGGGGATGCGGGAGGGAGTGGACCGTAAGCATGTAAGTCGTCCGCTCTCTGCTATGACAAGAAAATTCAGGTACAAAAACAAGTTAGAAAAGAAAATGAACCTCTTGTGACCTACATCATACTCTCTCTCTCTCTCTCTCCTCTCTCTCCTCTCTCTCTCTCTCTCTCTCTCTCTCTCTCTCTCTCTCTCTCTCTCATGTAACTAGAAATGGAAAAGGGTAAAAGAAAACTGGGCTTATAAAGTAAAGAAAGTCCTTTCAGAACAGGGTTTTGGAATAGTGTGGATGACCCAGGAAGTAGGAAATGAGCAACAGTTCATTGCGGAATTTAAAGACAGGCTTATTTGTTCTTTTAAACAGAATTGGCACTCAGATATGGAAAGTTAAGATAAATATCGATGGTTTTTCTCATTTAAGAATGTGTTTCATTCTGAAAAGTTTCTCAATGTCATAACAGATAAATGGCACAGAATAAATTACGCAAGATTTAGGTTCAGAACTTTAGGTTTTAATGCGAACAAAAGATGCTTTGAATGTGAAACATCGACAGAATCCCCTTGTCCTGCATGTAAACGTATTATAGATGACGAAGAACACTTTATGTTCCACTGTGCTGCTTATAATGAAGTGCGGACAAATTGTTCGTTTTTCCAGTTAGATATAGCGAGAAGACAAAATGTCGCTGGCGTGTTATCATCAGGTGATGAACTTGTAATTAAACCAGTTGCGAAATTCACGCGGAAGCATTGAAAATTAGACAGATGAAGGATAGTGAAATTTAAGATAATGCATTATAAGAGATATGTGAATGAATATTATCATTCATCGCATGTTGAAGGGATCAGTAAAATACATCATTTGATTGAGTGGATGGTCGAGTCAGTCTTAAGGTGTGTGTGTGTGTGTGTGTGTGTGTGTGTGTGTGTGTTGTGTGTGTGTGTGTGTGTGTGTGTGTTTCATGTTGAAGAGATCAGTAAAATACAATGTCATCATTTGATTGAGTGGATGGTGGAGTCAGTCTTAAGGGTTTTTTGTTTTTGTTTTTTGTTTGTTTGTTTGTTTGTTTTAACCTTACTACATTACTCCTGTGCGTGAGGTGAGGACATAACGAAATGTTACGAATTTATTTGTTTTTGTTAACTTTGGATTTGATACACACTAGGAATGAAAGTGTACTATTTGTTTGCAGGAAAGGAAGAGGGAAATGTTTTGTTCAGTTACCGCCCCCCCCCCCCCCTCCCTTGTCAAAAGACCTCTTTGGTAATGACAATAAAATATCAAAGTGTCAAAAGTGTCTCTCATGTAACATACATACACACATATACATACACATACATACATACATAGTTGCATACACAGATACATATGTACTTAATACATATACACCTACCTACCTACCTACTTACATATATATATATATATATATATATATAGAGAGAGAGAGAGAGAGAGAGAGAGAGAGAAGAGAGAGAGAGAGACTTTGAAATAATGCTGACCATTACGGTGTAGTAGACAAAGACCCTACCACCCAGATAGCGAAAACTTCCAATTATATTGTCAATAAATTAGCCTACTAGATACAGGTGTAATCGATACCAACACCTCTAAATGGGCAATCAATGATATGAAATCAGTTCGCACCCCTCTATTTTATCACCTTCCCAAGATCCACAAGTCCTTACAGCAGCCTCCAGGTAGACCTATTGTTTCAGGGGTGGGGGGCCCTACGGAAAAAAACTATCAGCATTAGCAGACCACTGGCTACGTGATATCGTTGCTTCTCTCCCCAGTTACATCCAAGACACAACTCATCTGTTAAACACTGTCGAAGAATGGAATTTAAAATATGGACCCTTTCCGAACCTGATTTTGGTAACAATAGACGCAGTGGGACTTTAATCCAACATACCCCAGAATGAGTTAAAGAATGCAGTTGAATATTATCTTAATCTAAAAGCTGATCCCAGCATACCTCCCACTGATAACTTCTAGAAATTATGAATCATGTATTGGAAAAGAATTACTTTATCTTTGAAAACCATGTATATCACCAGATTTCAGGAACAGCCATGGGGACTCCCATGGCTCTCTCTGTGGCCAGTCTGTTTATGGGAAGGTTTGAAACAGAACTTCTTTCTAACAGCCCCGTTCCTGTTGTTCACACTTCTGGAAAAGATTTATAGATTACATACTGTTACTCTGGACAGGGACTCAGACTGACCTACAAACATTCCTGACGTATATCAATACAGTTAATCCTACCATTAAATTCACTCACAATACCTCTGTTGACCAACTTCCTTTCCTTGACGTATAATAAAGAATCTGTACACTAAACCCACTGATGCACATGCTTATTTACACTACAAGTCTAGCCATCTCCCCACACTGCAAAAGGAATTTACCCTACAGTCACTTTTTTAGAATCAGATGCATATGCTCTAAACCAGAAGATTTCATTACCCGCTCAGAGCGGATCTTCGAATTTCTCAGACTAAGAGGCTACAAACCCCAAACTCCACGCACTGCTCTTGAAAAGGCAAAAAAGACACCCAGACATGAGACTCTTACTTACAAACCTAAGCTGTCCAACCCTAGAACACCCGCTATTGTCACTCATAACCCTAGCAATCTCCCTCTCTGTCAATGGCTTAAAGAATTATATCAGACAGTTTTCACCAGTGATAAACTTTAACAGGGCATACCTCACCCACCCATCCTAGGAGAAAAAAAACAGCCGTTCTCTCAAAGACTTGCTTATGCCCTCAGCCCTCCCCGTCAAACTAAATCCTAAAGACCCCAATGGTTTTTTTTTTTAAATGTTCCAACAAATTTATTTGTAGAGAGCACGCCATGGAATGCACCAATTTCATTAGCCACCAGACCACATAAACATTTACTCTAAGACATCATTTTGACTGTCAAACCAGTAACATCATTTATCTCATGTTCTGCGAACTCTGTCAGAATTCTCAATACATTGGTGAAACAAAATTTCACACAGAAAACGTTTCTATCTGCATAGATCTCACATCAAGACAACATCGGGACTAGAGTCACGCAGCATTTCAACCTGCCTAACACACCCTGGTCAACATGAAATGCATCGTGATAGAAAAAGTTTTTTTTCAGACAGCCACATGCACAGAATTTGTAGGGAAAAATTCTGGATAAGAAAATTGAAAACTCTCCATCCTTTCGGACCTCAACTCACTAGAATAACTGTTCATGTTCTACGCCGCTAGACTCCTTTTACCTCCCCCCACCGAACACCCCCCCCCCACCCCCCTTATACACACACTACACACACTCACAACACACACACACTCACACACACACACACACACACACACAACACACACACACACACAACACACACACACCACACTCATACACATAGCTCACACACAACTCACTCACCCTACACACCACACACACTCATACTTGCACACACACCCACATGTGCGTGACGCGCGCACGCTTTTACACACAGTTACTCAGCACCACTTCCTCATACTACAGCGTCCCTTTGCTCCCCTTCCATCTGAAAGATTTGCCTGGTATCGTGAAATCCTTTTTAGCTTCTTGTTTCAAAATAGTGAATTTTATTCACTTTCTTTTTATGAATGTATGATTGTCGTGTGACTCGCCTGCCAGTCAACTCACCACTGAGGAAGGCATTAAACCCGAAAATTTTGGAAATCTTTTTTATCTTGTCTGTTGTGGTTTTTAAACTCTCTGTTTACACACACTCACACACACACACACACACACACACACACAACACACACACACACACACACACACACACACACACACACACACACACACACACACACACACACACACACACACACACACACATACTCTACTCTACTCTCTACTATACTATACTTACTATACTATACTATACATAATCATACATCTTAACATAGTTACATGCATGCGTACATACATAATATGTACATACATCTGAACATAGATACATGCATACATATATCTATAAATTCATCCATACACACATAATGCATATAGACATACACACATTCATGCATACACACATGCAAACATACATACAGAAATACACACATTCATACTCACATGCATGTATACATGCATACATACATCCCTCCATGAATATATATATATATATATATATATATATATAGGGAAGATAGACAACACAACACACACACACACACACACACACACATAATATATATATATATATTATATATACATTGCATGCATTACATATCACACATACATATAAATACATACATACATATGCGCACGCATACATACACACATAAACACAAAAACGCATGCACTCATACATACAAGCATGGATACCTACATACATATAGGCATGCATATTGACATACACGCATGCATGCATACACACATACATACATGCATACATACATGCATGCATGCATACATACATACATACATACATACATACACACACATACCTCCAAGCACACATATTCACACATATATGTCTGCATACATACATTCATGCATAATTTTTTTGCATACATACATAAGTACATACACACATACATACATATGCATGCACACATACATACATACATACATGCATACATACATACATATATTCGTACGTACGTACATACTACATACATACATACATTTGTGACGGACTGTATTTCGTCCGGTCCCAAATTTTGGGGACACGTTTGACCGGAACATGTAAACCTGAAAAACCGGTTGACCTGTTTACCTGACAGCTACTCACCTGTGTTTTGTGTAATTAGGGTGAGCGAGGACTGCCCTTTAGTCTCCGGAGAGCTCCTGCCGAGCAACACTTTCAGCGAGGCAAAGGGAGACTGAAGGCATGTCCCCGCTGGCAGTCAGTCCCCTCGGGTGTTGGTAACCCCCCGTGTCCGACATGGAACTGACTGCCATCCGGGCGTTGGTGCAGCCCGTGCCCAGCCGCCGTCTCTGCCCCGTGGGGGTGTTGAGAGGCTAACCGAATGATCAGTAGACATCGTGTGCATACTGCCAACCGGTTGTGGGGAGCTGCACGAGCCCAGCTGCTGTCTCCGCCCCGTGAGGGCGTTGAGAGATTGTCCGTGTGGTGAGCAACGAGCTGGTGTGTGAAAGGGCTTCAGAGTTCGTCAGGACGACGACTTGTGTTTCTTCGGTTGTGTGGGAGTCCCTGGAAGGACTCCACGAACTGCTTCCGTGAGCGGCTTCGTTTTCCGTCGAGTCGATATGTGTTCTGTTGTGTGGGAGTCCCTGAAGGACTCCACGAACTGCTTCCGTGAGTGACTTCTGATCTGTGCGAAGACTATGTGACTTGGGCCAGACGCGGCCAAGTGCAGGAACTGTTTGTGTGACACTGCTGTGGGTGCCAGCGCAGTCGGCGCAGAAAAATATGTTTGATATGACATAATAGTAACTAGTGTTGTTGCACGCCATTTGGTCGTGGAGTAAACTAACTGATATACCTGACTGTCCTTATTTTGCATTATGTACTTGTTTTGATTT
>CM065744.1:43890899-43895899 GCA_033310375.1 Conus canariensis
GTACACAGCGTTTCTACCATCTACCAAAGATCCACAAAACGCTCAATAAGCCCCCAGGAAGACCAATTGTATCAGGAGTGGAAGGCCCTACAGTCAAAATGTCCCAGCTAGTTGACTCCTGGCTACAGAATCTAGTCGTTGGGCTCCCCAGCTACATCCAAGATTCCACTGCAATGCTAAGGATGCTTGAGGACCTTAACGTCAGGGAGGGTCCTTTTGGTCCTGAAGCAACTTTGGTGACAATAGACGTAGTAGGGATGTACACCAACATACCCCACGACGACATGCTAGAGGCTATCACCTTCTTTCTCACGCTCCCCATCCTGACAATACCCCACCGAACTCCGTCATTATAGATATCGTCTCTCACGTCCTCAGGAACAACTATTTCACCTTTGAAGGACGCATGTACAAGCAGGAACATGGGACGGCAATGGGCACGCCCATGGCGCCAACCATTGCCAATCTCTTCATGGGCTGGCTGGAAAAGAGGATGCTGGAAGAAAGCCCTGTCCACATCGACAACAGCATGTGGAGACGCTACATCGATGACATCTTCTTGCTGTGGCAGGGCTCAGAGGAAGATCTGCAGACCTTTGCCAACACATCAACACTTTCCATCAAACCATCAAATTCACAGTCCAGTCATCCAGACAGTCCATCCCATTCCTCGACATTCTCATCAAATTTGATGATGGCTTCATCATCACTGAACTGTTCACAAAACCCACAGACACTCATGCTTACCTCCACCATCGCTCATGCCATCCACATCATTGTAAGAACAACATCCCCTACTGCCAGTTCCTGAGGCTCCGTCGTCTTTGCTCCAAGACTAAAGACTTTGATAAACATGCTGATACCATCATGGGCATGTTCCTCAGCCGTGGCTACAGACCGAGCAAGCTACAACAGGCTTTGACAAAAGCACGAAGCCTCCCCAGAGCTGAGGTATTAATGTACAAGGCAAAAACTGTCAACACCAGGGTCCCCTTCGTCATCACTCATCACCCTTCCAACCCACCACTACGTGACTGGCTCAGGGAGCAGCAGGCACTACTCCACACAAGTGCACGCATGAAAAAGGCTGTGCCTGAAGTGCCTGTTGTGGGAGAGAGAAACTCCAGGAGCATCCGAAACCTGATCATGCCCTCCTCCCTTCCCCAAGTCAAGCCTACGCAAGAACAGGCTGGGGTGATGAGATGCAACAACAGGTGCGTCATCTGTAGGGAACATCTGGTGGAGAGCAAGACTTTCTCCAGCGACACCACCGGAGAAGTCTTCAACTCAACATAGCATGACGTGCAAGTCTTCAAACTCATTTACCTGCTGTACTGCACAATGTCATGGGGCGCAGTATGTAGGGAAACAAAGAATGCCCTAAGAACACGCTTCTACTCACAGACCAATACTGCAAAAACACACCCAGTTACTAGCATTTCACAGGAAAGACCATTCACTGCAGACATGAGGTGCATGCCCATAAGCAGGTCTTCACAGACACCTGCTCAGGCACGCAAGGAGCAGTTCTGGATCAACAAATCAGGACATTCTATCCTCAGGGTCTCAACACTCTCTGAGTCTCCTAACTGGTTAGGAGGGAGAGAGGTGAAAAGGGCAGATAGTGGGGGGTTATGGTGAGGGGAGAGAGGGGGATAGACAGACGGCGATAGGGTGTGGAAGGGAGGTTTTTGAGGCAGACGGCCCCATGTGCAAGTGACAAACTCTATCCTCGGGTCAGAGAGGAATGAGTGAGGGGATAAGAGATGGCCCAGGTCAGGGTCAGGGACCAAGATTGTGGGGCCTGGGAATGGGCTGGGACTTGGGGCAGGGAGGTGGGTCCTGGGTGTTAGGGGTGGGGAGTTTAAGGTCTTGGGGCTTGGGTTCCCCAGGGATCGGGGACTACAAATAATAGGGGTTTCCCTGGGGGGGGGGGGTGAGGACTGGGATGTGTGACTTGGGGGCTAGGATGGGGCGGGTGCTCTTGGGTAGGGGGCGAATGAGTGAATGGGTGTGGAGTGAGATCGGATTGGATGGGGTGTGTGAGTCAGGTGATCTGGGGGCTGGGTGGTTGGGGTGATGTGAGGGCCTGACACCCCTGAATTTTTTAAAAATTTTTTAAAAATTTATATATTATTTTTATATTTATTTATTAATTATATTTATTCTCATTCTCCCCCCCCCCCCATCTCCTACTCTCTCTCCTCCCAGCCTTAGAAAAATTGAAATTTGCGAAGTGGTTATCATTGTAGCTTGACGTCATGTAGGTTTATAGAAAACGTCATTATACTGATGAGATCTCTGCAATGCGTCACTGTCAATAAGCATCGATAAAGCAATCGCCCGAAATATTTGCAGTCCGAAAGTGTTGTTGTTTTGTTTTCCTTGTGATGATATATAATATATATATATATATATATATATATATATATATATATATATATATATATATATATATATATAATGGTTTTCTAGACGGAAAAGGAAGTTATATATGATTATTTGTGTTCTCTTAATGCAAACCATCACGGATTCTCGTGGAGTCTCGGCACAGCCCTTCTTGCGACGTGCTGTCTTAATCCTACGTTCCTAGGCCCTGAACAAACGCGCAGTGTTTGTGATCTTCAGCTGGCCACTTAGCTCAGCTCCATTCTGTCGTCTCGGCCCGGTAATTTGTACCCGATGCCGAACAAGGCCTGTGGTGTTCCTGGTGCTTTGTGACATCATCTGGCCACTTTCCACTACCTAAAGGCGTCGTTCCTTCCTCTTCCCATCGGTACCTTCCTCGCCAATGGACAATGGAAGGGTCTAAGTGCCTGTAACTAGTGCGTGTGTCCTGAGCCAGTGTGTGAGCCATGGACCAGCATGAAAGCTGGTTAATCAGTGCTTCAACCATCTGTTGTGCTCTTCAGCCCACCTTCGTCTCCCAGGACATCACCAAACAAGTACGTACTTTGTTATCCTCTTTTAAAGGGGACCAGACTGATTTGTTGGCAGCTTACTTGGCAGCGCTGCCTGCTATCCCTACCCCCACTCCTCCCCAACCCCCCCCCCCCCCCCCGTTTCCTCCACGCTCCATCACCCAGCCCCTATCCTTATCCTCTTAGCTCCAAGTGTTACTGGTTCAGCGACGGGCATGGCTGTTTATCGGCACCATGTAGTTTGAAACATCTCTGACCATGAGTTGCCGTGATATCTCCCCCATCCCCTCCCACACTCCCCACATCCCCCCTCCCCACCCTCACTCTCCAACATCCCCTCCCCTCCCACCCCACCCCCCCCATCACACCTTCTCTTTACCCTACCCATGCTTTCACGGTCATGTCTGTGGTCACGAATAACAGTGACGCCTTTGTGACTGGGTTCCCCAGATTGACATTAAAATAGATCCCAAGCAACAAACATTTAAAATCCCACTACACGTGTTCCCAATCGCAAGACAAATATTATACAAACGTTATATTGGTGACATCAAACAACAGACCAGAGTTTAGCGTACAATGGGCCGACATCGCCATAACCTAATCAGCCTCTTGTCCTCAGCGACAATGCCGATTTTTCCTCTATCCCCACCAGCCTCCCCAGTGATGAGTTGTACCGGACCAAGGTGCAAGTGAACTGTACCATCCTTAAACTTATCACCATCACTGTATTTTACTCCACAGGTACTGTTCTTGTACAGGGAAACCTGTGTAAGAAATGGCTGCAGTATGAGTTCGAATCACTAATCCAGGTGATTCGAACAATCTTCTCATTAACCCGCCAAGACTCCCATCCCAACCTCAACAAGGCTGTATGCAACAACCTGTCTGACCTTCCCCTTCCCTCCCTGAAGATGCTCCCTTCTGGTGCCCTCTCTGCACAGGATATCCCGTCTCCCCATGGCCCTGCTCATCCCCCCAGATTGCATTTGCTGACCAGCCCAACCACCATCCCTCCACCAGCTCTGATACCACTCTGTCCCAATCCACATCCTCGCCATGCACGGAGCCTGCCCCTACGGTCCCGCCAAAGTCGCCCGGGGAAACATGCACACACAGTTCACCCCGGCACTCACCACAAATATCTCCACATATTCCAACAAAGCAGAAACGAAGCTCTGCTCAGTCAAAACAGGAGCATGCAAACACCCAAACAAAACTAAACCTTCCACCTGCCCACTCCAATGTGAAAACATCACGCCCACCCTCCCCTACAAGCAACTCAAAAGTGGCACACAGCTTGCGTCCTCAGACACCAAGCAAACCACCACGCTATTCCTACGCCTACAAATGTAACCCAGCAGTACAAAACCTCAAACATAAAGATCAACACTCTGGTCAAAAGTATTGTCAGAGGTTCAAAACTCTTGCACTCTCACACCAGAAGTATTCGCCGATTAGAAGCAGAAAACAACCACCTGAAATCTGAACTCAAACACCTAAAACAAACTCGGCCTATATCGCACCCAACCCAACACCAAACCACACCATCTGGCAGCCATACTGATTCTGCTCTGTCCACCTTCCCCACCTCCGACAAGTTCTCCATGCTGCTCCACGTTAATAAAAATGGGGAGCATGAGGTTCAGAACGACTCAGATACAGACACAGACTCTGACCAAGCAGCAGTGCAGACACAGTCTACCACTACAAATGTCGCCCACAGTCCAGACAAACCCAGCAATATTGTCTCAGATAAAGACACTACTACTAAGGCCATTGACACAATGGGCTGGAAAACAGTCCACAACAGAAACCACCTCCACAGGAACAACAAAAACACACAGTTAAATATAGTGATAGTCAAAGATAATGATGCAACTCAAAACAGTCAGGGTCAGAGTAGCAGCAACAACACATTATAATCTCGTCAGCTTCTTGCACGACTACGGGTTGACACCGATATCTCAAATGTCATTACAGGTGACTCAGCCATATGAAACATTACTCCCAAGCCTCCTATTCTACAAAGGTAAGAGCCAAATCATCAGTGTTCCAGGTCTCACTGTCGATGATCTT
>CM065744.1:43903399-43912544 GCA_033310375.1 Conus canariensis
ATAATATGGAATTCCTGGTACTACTACATCGACATAATCTGCATCAGTTCACAGAAATGTCCCTACAGGTACATGTATATTCGCGCGCACACACACACACACACACACATACACACACACAGACGCACACACATGCACGCGCACACACACATATACGCATGTGCGCGCGTGCACACACACACACACACACACACACACACACACACACACACACACACACACACACACAACACACACACACACACACACACACACACACACACACACACACACACACACACACACACACACATTGTAGCGTTTTTTATGGTAAAGTTGTGAAGCTATGGTCGTGAGATCTTTCATACGTTAGTGTGAGAAAGACGAGGTGGAAAAAAGCAGTCAATCTCACACAACCATGCCAATGGTTTTTCAAAGCAAAAACCTAACCAACAGTTTCAAACATTTATTAACAATAAACTAAATGGGTACGGTTAATGAATGAAGAATAGACAGTATAGACAGAGGACAGAAGATAAAACAATCCACACGGAGATAATCGACTGGACAAAACCGAAGATCACAGATAATACTTTTCTTATAGCGGGGGTTCTATGTCGAAAAATCATGCACTCCGTGCAACAAGCACCAAATCTGGCAGAGATGGCCAGTTTTATGTCCTGAATAAAACCTGATTTAGAGCCACCATGAAAAATTTGTAAAAATGTGGGGTTTTTTTTGACATTTTTCAAAATGGCTGACACAAAAATTGGAATATATTTTGCATAATTGTTCATTTAATGCTACAAACACCAAATCTGGCTGAGAATGACAATTTCACGCCCTGAACATAACCTGATACAGGTCTATTTTAAAAAAAAAGAAGGAAAATCTGCGTACTTGAGCAATTTCCAAGATGGCCGCCAGCAAAAAGGGGATTCGTATCCTGTACAGTCATTCATCTTCACCCATAACGCCAAATAAGTTTTTAAAAAATTGAATAAATAAAAATCATAATAATAAATGAATAAATAAATAAATGAAATAAAATAAAATAAGTATATAAATAAAGAATATAAAGATATAAATGATTAAATAAATAAATGAACAATTTTTATGGGTGATGATAGTACTTATGTGTGGATAGTCGTGTGTGGGGGTGTGGGTAATGATAGTAATGATTGCAAGAGAATGGAAATGATCAATGGGTTATAAGATATCGTTAGGAGGGGGGAAAAAAGGGGGTGGGGACAGAATAAGGAGGGGGTGGAAGAGGGTAACGGGGGAGGGAGAGAGAAAGAGTTCATATCTCTCCTCCCACACAAACGTATGCGTGGGATGGGGGTGGGGTGGGTGGGGGGTGAGACATTCATGCAAATAGTGTTGTTGGGGGAAAAAAGGGGGTGGGGAGGGGGGAAAAGAGGGGAGGGTATTATGGGTGAATTATGGTCAAAATGAGACTAATTGTGGGGAGTTTTCACACACATACACACCCATTCTCTCTCTCTCTCTCTCTCTCTCCCCTCACACACACACACACACACACACTATATATATATATATATATATATATATATATATATATATATATATATCTAATATATAAATGGCAAATTCTCTGTGTGTGTGTGTGTGTGTGTGTGTGTGTGTGTGTGTGTGTGTGTCTGTGTACGCTATAGACTCAAAAACGGGTCAACCGATTGTCATGAAATTTGGCAGGTACGTCCGTTGTGATCCGAGGATGGTTTTGGGCTAATCTCTAAAAAAAATAAAACCGTTAAAAACCGTTAAAAAGCTGTTATAACGGTTTCAAAGTCATCTTTTTCCTCTGCTTTTCTTCAAATAGCCGTTGTGACATTGCACAGGTACAGGACTACTTCTCGAAAATTAGAACCGTTATTTGGCAGTTAAAAAACGTTATTTATAACAGTTAAAAATCGTTAAAAACACCAAACCCTATAAAAGAAACTGTTTAAAACCCGATCTTCTTGAAATTTAGCAGGTACGTCTGTTGTGACCCGAGGATGGTTTGGGGCTAATCTCTAAAAAAATAAAACCGTTAAAAACCGTTAAAAAAACTGTTATAACGGTTTCAAAGACATCTTTTTCCTCTGCTTTTCATCAAATGGCCGTTGTAACATTGCACAGGTACGGGGCTACTTCTCGAAAATTAGAACCGTTATTTGGCAGTTAAGAAACGTTATTATAACAGTTAAAAACCGTTAAAAACACCAAACCCTATAAAAAACTGTTTAAAACCCGATCTTCTGAGGTTGGCGGCCACGAGAGTCATCGAATCGCCACCAAACTTGACATAAGCCTACAGGAACATCCAGCGGGTAACATAGGGTCATTAGATAGTCATTATGACCATTAAATTTGACCGTTAAAAACCGATATTTTCAAAATTTAGGCTGTTCTTGATGAAATTCGGTATACATGTGCAGTTTTAAATGGCGAAAAATGATATACAACTTTTACGAACCGAAATTTAAAATTGACCGTTAAAAAACGTTATTTTATAAATTTAGAGTATTCTTGAAGAGATTCGATATGCATGCGCAGTTTTGAACGCTAAACAATGATATACAATTTTCAAGATCCGAAACTTAACATTGACCGTTAAAAACCGTTATTTTCTGAATTTCTAAATTTTCACCCTTCTTGATAACATTCCGTATGCACGTACAGTTTTAAGCGCTGAACAATGTTATGCAAATTTTACGAACCAAAACTTAACATTGACCGTTAAAAACCGTTAAAAAAACTGTTATAACGGTTCCAAAGACATCCTTTTTCCTCTGCTTTTTTACAAATAGCCGTTGTGACATTGCACAGGTACAGGACTACTTCTCTAAAATTAGAACCGTTATTTGGCAGTTAAAAAACGTTATTTATAACAGTTAAAAACCGTTAAAAACACCAAACCCTATAAAAGAAACTGTTTAAAACCCGATCTTCTTGAAATTTAGCAGGTACGTCTGTTGTGACCCGAGGATGGTTTGGGGCTAATCTCTAAAAAAATAAAACCGTTAAAAACCGTTAAAAAAACTGTTATAACGGTTTCAAAGACATCTTTTTCCTCTGCTTTTCATCAAATGGCCGTTGTGACATTGCACAGGTACAGGACTACTTCTCGAAAATTAGAACCGTTATTTGGCAGTTAAGAAACGTTATTTATAACAGTTAAAAACCGTTAAAGACACCAAACCCTATAAAAACTGTTTAAAACCCGATCTTCTGAGGTTGGCGGCCACGAGAGTCATCGGATCGCCACCAAACTTGACATAAGCCTACAGGAACATCCAGCGGGTCATTAGATAGTCATTATGACCATTAAATTTGACCGTTAAAAACCGATATTTTCAAAATTTAGGTTGCTCTTGATGAAATTCGGTATACATGTGCAGTTTTAAATGGCGAAAAATGATATACAACTTTTACGAACCGAAATTTAAAATTGACCGTTAAAAAACGTTATTTTATAAATTTAGAGTATTCTTGAAGAAATTCGATATACATGTGCAGTTTTGAACGCTAAACAATGATATACAATTTTCAAGATCCGAAACTTAACATTGACCGTTAAAAACCGTTATTTTCTGAATTTCTAAATTTTCACCCTTCTTGATAACATTCCGTATGCACGTACAGTTTTAAGCGCTGAACAATGTTATGCAAATTTTACGAACCAAAACTTAACATTGACCGTTAAAAACCGTTATTTTCTAAATTTACACCGCTATTGATAAAATTCGGTATGCGTATGTCCAGTAACGGTAAGTAATTTTGCAACATGGATGGGACAGGGTAGGGGGATGAAAAGGGAGGAATGAGAGGGGCCAGAAAAATGATTGTACAGTGCAATGCCTGATACAGTATTTTTTTCATTGGACACAGACCCGTTGAAATAAACTACTTTTGCACAAAGTCTATTCCTACAAAATTAAGGGCAATCAGAAGAATGGGAATGGGAACAGTGAGTGCAGGCGGAAAATCGAGCGAGAAAAGCATCTCGACGTGCTAGGGAAGATCCAGAGGAAAGGGGCCAGAGGCAGGCGGAAAACAATAGAATGTATAAGAGAGAGAGAGAGAGAGAGAGAGAGAGAGAGAGAGAGAGAGAGAGAGAGAGAGAGAGAGAGGAGGGAGGGAGACAGAATGTGTATTTGTGTGGGGGGAGGGGGTGGGAAGATGTGGGGGGGGGGGGGGGGTAATTGATTGTAAATCAAAACAATTAATACATGTTTGCCGTCACGTGAGTATCGCAAAGAATGTTCATATCCCGGGCAACGCCGGGTGCCCCTGCTAGTATATATATATATATATATATATATATATATATATATATATATATACATATATACAATAAACTAATAAATTCCAAGGATAAGTACCGAGCACCATTCCAGCAACTTACACAGCAGCTTGGTGTTGCAATGACTGCAAAACATATTCAATTATAAACAAAGTTTGCTCTTATGTCTTAGACTGAAGAAACAGGGGGAAATAAGCATTCATATATGCAGTGGTAGATAATTCTACCTAACTAACAGTATGTGCTTATATATATATATATATATATATATATATATATATATATATATATATAAACAGTCAAAGTAGATAAAAATCCAAACAAACAAGATTAAAATATCCCAAATTTTCGGCTTTATTTGCCTTCGTCAGGGGGTACAGACTGTGCCAGTAAAAAGCTCGCATTCTCCACCCTCAGATCCTGAACACGAATCACGAATGTATACAGTAGGGAAAAGGCACCTTAATTAAAATGTTTTAACTTTAAAATAAAACGTTGAGTATAAAACATTTCATCAACAGGAAACATAAAATTAGGATGGGAGTGAAGGGTGAGGGGGCCAAAGGGTGCGGACTGACAATAGGTTGACCATAATTTTGATTGCCAGCACAGACCACGATCTTGACATATGCAACGTGAGAGAGCGAGAGCGAGAGAGAGAGAAAGAGAGAGAGAGAGAGAGAGACAGACAGAGCGCGTGGGGGGGGGGGGGGGGGGATTCCACGTTCAGAGAAGCAGCAAAAGAAAAACTTCCACCAGGTACCTGTTTCATGGGGGGATGAAGAAAAGGAGACCACGCACGAGAACCATTATTGTCCTGAGCTCACGTCCATGTGTACATGCTCACAAACACCCAAACGCACGAGCGCCTGCGTAGAACACACACACACACACACACACACGAACACACACACACACACACACACACACACACACACACACACACACACACACACACAGAGGACGGGGCAATGATACGAATATTGTAGTTAAAGGGGGCGGGGGGGGGGGGGGGGGGAATGGAAAGAGGGAAGTAGGGGGGGGGGGGGGCGAGAGGGGACTTTGAAGGATGAAGAAAGAGCGAGACAAACAGACAGACATCGAGACAGAGAGGCCGAGAGAGAGGGAGAGAGAGAGAGAGAGAGAGAGAGAGAGAGAGAGAGAGAGAGAGAGAGAGAGAGAGAGAGAGAGAGAGTGGGGGGGGGGAGGGACAGATAGACATCTATACAGACAGACAGGCAGGCAGACAGACAAACAGAAACAGAAATATAGGGATAGGCAGGAAGAAACAGAGAGGAAGGTAGGGGAGTTTCTAGGATATATAATTACACCTAGGGGGAGTTTAGAGGGGAAGGAGAGAAAAAATGCAGAAATGTTGAGGGGAATGGGGGGGGGGGGGAGGAGGGAGAGCACTGGGGTGGGATCGTGGATGGGTACATGGGAGAAAGAGGGGAGAGGTTTGAAGGAGGACAGGTGAGGGTAGGGGAGTAGGGAGAAGGGGATGGGGAAGGGGTGGGGGGAGCGGGGATCGATTGCGACGATGGAGAAATAGAGGGCAGAAACGTCGAGGAGGAGAAAGGATGGGGAGAAAGCGTGCTGATAGACGACGTATTCTCTACATGATTTCCAACTTCATGTATATCATATACATACTCAAATTCCCCCATCTCGTCAAACATTACTATAATGCATATAAATACACACCAATTACATAAGTATAATACACACTTATGCATGCGCTCACACATAATGACGCACGCACTCACATACATACCTAGATACACACACACACACAATATCACACACACACACACACACACACACACACACACACACACACACACACACACACACACACACACACCACACCCTCCCCACACACACAGAGATCTGCGTGACAGCATAAAATATAATGATAGATAGGGAAATATGCAGATAGACTGTAAACCAAAAAGAAGAGGAGTTACTCAAGCGTGTTAAGACCAAAAGGATAAATAGTTTTGAGTTTGCTCATCCAGAATTTTTCCCTTCGAATCCTAATATCATACTCATTTGAAATACTTTTTCTATAGGTATACATTGCATATCCTGAAGTGTGTGTCCGGCAGTGTTAAAATGGTGAGCGATGTGAGTGCCTGTGTTCTTTAATATGTGTGATCTATGTAAATAAAATCTAGTTTTGAGGGCATTTTTGGTTTCTCCAACATATTGCGCATTCTTACAGGAGCGACAGAACAACAAATAAATTACATTGGCAGTGTGACACGACATATAATGTCTGATTTGAAAAGTCTCTCCTGTAACATCACTCTTAAATCTAGAAGTACTGATTAAATGTTCTCTGCACAAAACACAAGATTTGTTACATTTCCAGCTTCCTGGGTCCAGGTTGCCAGAGGTGCTGAGTGGTAGAGATGATGGCATCAGGATGCTCCTGAGTGTTCTTGGTATCCGCTCCCCCACCAGCGGGACCTCAGGAACTGCCTTCGTCATCCTTGGGCTGGTGTGGAGAAGGCTCTGGTACTCCTGTAGCCACTTGCGCAGGGGAGGATTAGAAGGATTATGGGTCACAACAAAAGGGACTATATATATATATATATATATATATATATATATATATATAGAGAGAGAGAGAGAGAGAGAGAGAGAGAGATACATTTTTTTTAATGATGATGATGATCATTGTCATAAGTGGAATAAATAATGCTATAGGATGTTGATCATTAACATGAGTGAAATAACATGATAGCATTGGTATGATAATGCCAACTGAGCAGAAAATTGGAAATGATCAATGACTGATGAATAGTGACCGTTGTCATAGGTGTAATCAGCACTCTCTCTCTCACACACACACACATATAAGAACAGACAGACAGACAGACAGACAGACAGACAGACAGACAGACACACACACACACACACACACACACACACACATATATATATATATATATATACAAAAACTCATCCACATCCACATGCACACACGCGCGCGCGCGCGTGCGCGCGCACACACACACACACACACACACACACACACACACACACCACACACACACATGGGGTTTTGAATAAATACATAAATAATGATAATAAAGCTTATTGGGTGATGGTCATTTAATAACAACAGTGCTACAGGATGATAATCATTCTTGTTACTAAAATTTTAAAAAAAGGGAACCTTGATGGGTGATAGTCACTTGATAACAACAGTGCTACAGGATGATAATCATTGTTGTTACTGTGGGATGCCGATCACTGTCACAGGTGAAATGATGTGGTAGCAGTAGTATAATGATGCTGGTTGAGGCGGGGGATCAATGACCGATGGGTGATGATCATTAGAGATCAACAGTACTATAGGATGGTCTTCTTCCTTGTTCACTTAGGTAGGAACCCTGGAGGTTCTGGCGAAGGCTGCTGTATGGCGAAGGCCCTCCAGTGGTCAATAGGGCTTTCCCTTCAACGGTGTGTTGGCAGGCTAGGTCATTGGGCTGTACTGCATGGATGATTTGAAGACTTGCCATTGTGGAATATAGTGGACATGTGATGTCTCAGTCTGGAGTGCCCTGTCCTCAGTCTCACAAAGGTCTGATCTGGGCATCCGGCAGTGTCCATCCCTCTTATTGAAGTAGGGTGCTGCTCAAGCCATCTGCCTTTTTGCTTTTTTTGGTTCTCCTTGATAATACTTTTGATTTTTTTCAAAGAAGACTCCCTGTTCTAGTTGGGGCTGCTGTTCTCCTTCCTTTGCCAAATGGTCAGCTTCCTCATTGCCATATATATTGCAGTATGAAGGTGATCACTGGATGACAGTATTTCCAGTGACTGATGGATGGTGATCATTTGGGATCAGCAGTGCTATAGGGTGAGGGTCATTGTCATGTAGGTGGAATAATGTAGCATTGGTACAATAGTGCCAGTTGGGGGAATAAAGGAAGATATCAATGACTGGTGGGTGATGACCATTGTCATAAGTGAGATACTGTAGGATGATGGTCATTGTGATAAGGGAAATAATGTGGTGGCATTAGTATAATACTGCCGGTTCCGGAAGAGGGTGAAGGGGGAGGGGGGTGTCGATGACTGATGGGTGATGATCATGAATCAATCGAGATTAACAGTACTGTAGGATGATGATTATTGTTATATAAGTTGGATAATGTTGTGGCATTGGTGTAATAATGCCGGTTGGGGGAATGAAGGAGGTAAACAATGATTGATGGATGATGATTATTGTCATGGTGTGAGTGTGATTCACTGTATTGTGGGATAATGGTCATTTACAAAAGTAGAATTATGAACTGGCCTTAGTATGTTAATGCCAGTTGGGGGAATAGAGGAAATGATCTATGACTGATGGATGATGATCAATATCATAAGTGAGATCTACAGTACTACAGGATGATGATCATTGTCATAAGTGAGATAATCTGGTGGCATTGGTGTGATAATGCCGGTTGGGGGTGGAAAAAGGAAAATGATTGATGATTTATGGATTAGTTTGAATCATTTCAGCTCTTTTCCTTCCCACGACCTCTCCACCATCCCTTTTTCTCTATACCCCCTCCCCCAATTTCCCCATCCCACCTTAATCTTATGCATACCCCACGTACATATATATAGCATATCTATAACAACACATGTAGAGCATAATATATATACCCCAAACACCATCTCCACCATTCAGGTATGCATATTCACAGACACATACACATGTGAACAGTCTATATGCATCTCTCTCTCTCTCTCTCTCTCTCTCTCTCTCTCTCTATATATATATATATATATATATATATATATATATATATATAATTTTCCCCTCATACACACCCTCAAGTGCACCCTTCC
>CM065744.1:43912644-43937039 GCA_033310375.1 Conus canariensis
TACATGTTACTTTAAGGTGTAGATGCTATGAGGGTGGAGGGAAGAAGGGGATGGGTTTACGTACTAACTGGGGGAGGGGGACGGGCAACATATTCACACCTATACACAATCTCTCTCTCTCTCTCTCTCTCTCTCTCTCTCTCTCTCTCTCTCTCTCTCTCTCTCTCTCTCTCTCTCTCCCCCCCCCTCCCCCTTTCACGACCAACGATAAAGGAGCCAGCATTCTATTTATTATGTGTGTGTGTATGTGTGAGTGTGAGTGTGTGTGTGTGTGTGTGTGTGTGTGTGTGTGTGTGTGTGTGTGTGTTCCATTTGTAATATCAGCCTTATTCATTGGTTACCCCACCTCCACCCCAGCAACCGCCATATCCACCAACACCCCTACACACATCATTACTAGGGCAGGGGGAGGGGGGAGTAAGTCGATTGATGTAGCAAATGGAGAGACTCAGAGAGTGTAGGAAAAGGGAAGATGATGATAGCTGCAACCTATGTCTGAGGTAAACAGAGGGAGGTAGGGTGGTATGGGTGTGTGTAGGTGGGTGATATTTCAGGCTGAAGCTGCAGAGATGGAATGGTACATACTACTTTTGGACGTTGATGCCATGAGGGTGGACGGTGCCAGTTTGGCAATGAGATGAGATTCCTGCATAAGGCGTTCCAAGCTGTCACTCTTAGATTGCCAAAGTGCCAAGACTTTGACATGGTTGATGTTGTGTTGGGCATGGTTGAAGTGTAGAGCGACTGGTTTGGGCCGATGGTGGCGGATGTCGGCCAGGTGTTCAGAGATGCGCGTCTCAAGTGTGCGAGATGTCTCACCTACATAGATCTTACCGCACAGCTGACAGTGGATGGCATACACAATGTTGTGGCTCTGGCAGGAGAAAGTGCGTTTAATAGTGAAAGAGCCTGTGGGGCCATGTAGGATGGTGTCTGGTTTGGTGAGAGAGCAGATTTTGCAGTTGGGTTTTGAGCAGGGGAAAGTACCTGGTGGCTTATGTGTTGAGATTTTGTTCAGCTTAGAGCGCACCAGTAGGTCGTTGAGGTTTTTGTCACGTTTGAAAGTGATCATTGGTGTGGTCTCAAAGGCAGGTTTATGATTTTCTACTATGTGCCAGTTAGACTTCAGGATCCTGCAGGGAGACAGACAGACCCACTGCCTGCCTTCTCTTCCATCCTCACAATCTGCCCATCTGCAGGATCCTGAAGTCTAACTGGCACATAGTAGAAAATCATAAACCTGCCTTTGAGACCACACCAATGATCACTTTCAAACGTGACAAAAACCTCAACGACCTACTGGTGCGCTCTAAGCTGAACAAAATCTCAACACCTAAGCCACCAGGTACTTTCCCCTGCTCAAAACCCAACTGCAAAATCTGCTCTCTCACCAAACCAGACACCATCCTACATGGCCCCACAGGCTCTTTCACTATTAAACGCACTTTCTCCTGCCAGAGCCACAACATTGTGTATGCCATCCACTGTCAGCTGTGCGGTAAGATCTATGTAGGTGAGACATCTCGCACACTTGAGACGCGCATCTCTGAACACCTGGCCGACATCCGCCACCATCGGCCCAAACCAGTCGCTCTACACTTCAACCATGCCCAACACAACATCAACCATGTCAAAGTCTTGGCACTTTGGCAATCTAAGAGTGACAGCTTGGAACGCCTTATGCAGGAATCTCATCTCATTGCCAAACTGGGCACCGTCCACCCTCATGGCATCAACGTCCAAAAGTAGTATGTACCATTCCATCTCTGCAGCTCCAGCCTGAAATATCCCCCACCTACACACACCCATACCACCCTACCTCCCTCTGTTTACCTCAGACATAGGTTGCAGCTATCATCATCTTCCCTTTTCCTACACTCTCTGAGTCTCTCCATTTGCTACATCAATCGACTTACTCCCCCCTCCCCCTGCCCTAGTAATGATGTGTGTAGGGGTGTTGGTGGATATGGCGGTTGCTGGGGGTGGAGGTGGGGGTAACCAATGAATAAGGCTGATATTACAAATGGAACACACACACACACACACACACACACACACACACACACACACACACACACACACACTCACACTCACACATACACACACACATAATAAATAGAATGCTGGCTCCTTTATCGTTGGTCGTGAAAGGGGGGAGGGGAGAGAGAGAGAGAGAGAGAGAGAGAGAGAGAGAGGAGAGAGAGAGAGAGAGAGAGAGATTGTGTATAGGTGTGAATATGTTGCCCGTCCCCCTCCCCCAGTTAGTACGTAAACCCATCCCCTTCTTCCCTCCACCCTCATAGCATCTACACCTTAAAGTAACATGTACCAACCCACCACTTCAATCTCAGCCCATAATATCCTCCCACCACACACACACATACTACCTTATCTCCCACTATTCACCTCACACAACTTATAGCTATCTTATTTATGCATTTATTATCATTATTATTATTATTATTATTTTATTATTTTTTTTAAAAATTATTATTATTATTATTTACTGATTTTTTAATTTATTATTATTTTTAATGTTTCATTTATTTATTTATTTGATTATTATAAAAATGTATTTTCTAAATATATTTCTGTATCATGCTTTCATTACCTTAACCTTCACTATCGTTGTTAGCAGTATCATTCAGTAATACTATTGCTAGTATTGATACTACCACTGGCATTGACATCACGATCGCCTTCGCCTCTGGGACTGTTGCCACGGCAACCCTGCTGTTTAAGAATCCTCTAACCCACTCTCCTTTCTCCCATACCCATACTTATTGACACAGATTGGTAGTAATCTTCTCCCTTTTTTTTTTTTTTCTCTCAGTATTTTGACCATTATTAGTATTCCTATCAGTAATATTATTATCTTCATTACGACTTTGACTCGCTCACTATTTCCCTTCCAACAGCCTCGTTCTCATTCAACACCTTCTTCCTTGCGCTGAACCCTACGAAGTGATCTGAAGCGATCAAAGCTAAGTGAATTTTCATTGTTTTATTCGTTAATGTCTCACCTGATGAAGACCTAAGAGGTCGAAACTAGTTGTGTTTCGTCTTGTGACTCGTTTGTCCACGTTCTCTGGGCGGTTCGCTAACATTTATTTAAGATTTGTTTAGATTTCCGCCTGCAGTCCTCTCGCTTTGCAACTAAAAGCCCTTAGTTAAATCAGTTTGGCAAAGTAATGACCCTGCTACAATTGACAGAAAACATCCACAACATCAGAAATGGGCTCCGAGTCAAAGACGGTGACGTTTTTCAAAGCACGATAGCCCATACAGAATCAAACAGAACTATCAGGTTTGTTCACCAAGACCACAGGTGCACTGTTAGGCAAGGAGGAATGTTCAATAACACCCAGATCCAACATAACCTGAAGTCCTCTTTCAACACCTTGACGTTTGGCAATAAGGAGGGTAGATGACTTGATACAAACAGGAGTGTCAGTGGTCAGGTTAATGACATGAGGATCAACATCGACAACATTGTCAGACTTGTCGGTCAGTATATCTGTGAACCCCAAAAACAGTTCTTCAGTTCCTGCTTCTGCGAAAACAAGTCAGGGTTCACCTGTGCATCTTTGTGTGTCTCTCGTTTCACAGAACGAGTGGGAAGTTGAGCTCCATCATCCATAGCCTCATCAACAACACCCACAGAAGCCAAAGCACCGGGCAAGGAACCAACAGTGAACGATAAAGAAGTCACTGGATGACAAGAAATGTGTTCAGACACACAGTCAACTGGAAGGACCTCAGACAAGACAACATCCTTACAAACACGAGGAGGAAAAACAGGGGAAGAAACATCCTGATTAATAGCAACATGACACCAGTCAACATACAGCTTGAGTGTGTTGACGTCAAACACTTTAGACTTGCAATCCCTATTGACCTTTGTGCACGGGTGCATAGGGAACACGATGCCGAGCTACTGTCATTGGGCAGATATCACAAGACTGTACATGAATGTGGCACCGAACGAGACACGGAAGACCAGAAAAATGATGCGAGAACCTATTGATGTGTACGTTTGACACCACAATGACCAGCGAACATCGAATTGCGCGCGGTATGAAGAACAATGTCCCGCAAATCCTTTGGTACAACAATTTGTTTCACGTCACCATCTTTGGGATAAAGGCGAAAAGGAGTCTCATTTGCCAATAACGTAGGTGGGTGGGGCAAGGGGAGAAGAAAAGTCATGAAAAACTGCAGCAAACAAGTGTGTCAGTGGATCATCATGTTCACTGCATAGCAGCAAGGTCTTTGGCAGTAACGTCCGACAAAGAGAAGTCTGGAACAGGCAAGGGTTTGGGGGATTGTTTGTCCAGCTTGGAACTGTTAGTGGGTGCTGACTTCACAAGGAAAAAAAAAAGAACCACCTGATCCTGAACAAGAAGAACTTACCCCAGGCAAATTACCAAGAATAAAGTCAGTGACAGGATCATCAATGATACAAGCCTTAACCTGACCTGAGAAGTAGGGAGTGGAAACCTCCACCAAGGCTTGTCTGACTACCAAAAGGACCAACACTTTTGGGTCTTACCAGTGAACTGGTCTTTACGAACAAAAGACCGACGTACTCCAGCAGCAATACAACCTGTATCCCTGAGGAGAGTAGCCTGAACGTAGGTACCGCCAGCCCTTCTTTTGGCCTGCGGGAAAGTTTCAACCGAGTGAAAAATGTGTACGTTTTCAACAGGCAATATCTATGAATACCGCTGTTGTAATCACTGGACAATTGTGAAAAAAAGAATAGAGGTTCCTTATGAGCTTTGTGTTGTTTATTTGTGTTTGCACGAGACGGTGTGTCCATTATTTGTTCCAAATAACCCCACCCGTTCATAGAACCCAATGTGCCGCAGGCGGAAGTGAGCCGAGCGTTCGAGCTAACAGTGTCGAAAATCAACACATACGATGTGTTCCTTCCATACATGGACGTTTAAATAGGTTAGAATATAAGAGTATGTTTCCAGCTTTATTTCAGTCTATTTTTCTTTCTGGTAAGATGTGTTTAAATCAATTAGTATCGAAGTTTTTTTTTAGGCTTATATAAAGCGGTGTCTTTCCGACGTCATAGCTAAAAAAAAAACTAACAAAACAAACCAATACATTAATGATGCGATAGAAAAGCCAGTCTCTCCCGCGTTCGATGGTGTATCAAACTAAGCGATTGGTTCAGTACTCGAAAAGCGCAAGCCAATCAAAGCGAAGGTATCAGCTTTACACACTCACTCCCTGTCCAAGATGTCAACAATGGCAGAACGAAGCCGAGATCCAACATTGACCGAGTCGAACACGCTAATCGTTGTAGAATTGCAAGATGAACTTGGTTAGATAACGCATATGATAATAAACCAGAATTTTAATGAAACGATTCCATTGTTTTATTTTGCTTAACACCACGCTGATGCTTTGTTATTTTGTTAGTAATTCAGCTGGTGTTCGTCAAGATGAAATAGGTCAGAACCGGCCCACGTGTTGCGCAGTTCGAAGCGATCGTATTTATTTACAAGACAAACTAATGGAAATGGATATGAGTAATGGGCTTTGCTTTTGTTGATTCATTTATTTTTCGACTGGTTACTGACTCAATTTCATGATTAAATAGAAAATCGTTGTTAAAAACCTCTGTGTGAGATCGATACGCAAACCGGAAGTTAGAACCGTGCGTACAACATAGAAACTTTGAAAGCACCGATGAGTCAGTGAAGTGTAGTTTAGCAATTCTTTTTCCCAAATCTATTTCAAGTTTCTGTAATTCTAGTGGAAATGATTCCTTTCTGCCTAACTGCCTAAATACAACTACAGCAATATTTCTAACATTTTTGGTAACTGTGAATAATGCTCAATACTTATAAATATTGCTGTAACGATACAACTATACTGAACAAACAGTGCAGTTTATAAAAAGCCGGAGTCAAAAATGAAATTATTTCTTACATGAATTTTGCCTATTGTTGAAAAAAAAGGCGTCGCAATGTGCAGTTATGTTTTTTCACATTACAATGATCAAATTAACAAGTTAATATAAAATCATGATAAAAGACTGAAAATGTTACTGACAATGCATAAATCACATTCAGTTTTCAAAATAACATGTTGCAATGGATGTGATCTTTGTTGACAAAGAATGCGTAATATTTTTTGGCTTACAAAGAACATAAGATAATATACTAAAGTCAAATTATAAGGAATGGACAGTGAGCAGAAACAACAACAACAACAAAAAACAACAACAACAACACACACACACACACACACACACACACACACACACACACACACACACACACATACCATGACATAACAAAATAATGAAGACACAGTCAGGGAAATTTATGTTGAAGAAAGCCCTCATAGTTCAGATTAGTGGTCCTAAGCCACACCTTTGTGGCTTTTCTTTCTTTCTTTCTGTTCTTATTTCTTGCTTCTTTTTTATTTGTTAATTATTGACTTATTAATGGCTGTAGTGTCAGTTGGAAGACCACCAGACCGGGATAATCGTTTTTTCCTGAGGTAGAGCAGTTGGAGACTGATAAAGTGATGTTGACTGAGGAAGAGGAAGTCATCACCCACTCTGAGGATGCAGCATTGGATGATGCAATCAATGAACATGATACTGATGTTTTGCCTTCTAGAGGGAAGTCATCACCCTCTCTGAGGATGCAGCATTGGATGATGCAATCAATGAACATGATACTGATGTTTTGCCTTCTAGAGGGAAGTCATCACCCACTCTGAGGATGCAGCATTGGATGATGCAATCAATGAACATGATACTGATGTTTTGCCTTCTAGAAGATTTCGTCTTTACCAAAATTGGTCAAAATGTTGCAGGTTTTTTTGTTTTTTTCTGACGAGGATTTCCACATTGGCAGTGGGTCACAAGATTCACTCGGCTTAGAAAGCAGACATTAATGTTCTGAGGAAATGTGCACTTGCAAACAACATCTTTGTGTGTCCAACCAAGGCAGACACAGCGTTGGTGCAAAGCATGTTTTTACTTGTCAGTGACTTCCATCATAATCTCCAAAACAGCAACAGGCCGTGTCTAGACTGTTCCCATTTATGATGAACTCTGCCTGAAAAAAAGTATGCTGCTTACAAAAAGAAGTGCACATGGTCAACCCAGTCTGCCAACCAGCAGGTGTGCACTTTCCATCCTTTTTGTCAGTAACCTTTTGTTTGGTAGCTGCAAACACTTGTCAGCACCAATGCAAAAATAACACGGTTTTATGGAAATCAATATAGACAACATCATGGCAAAGCTTTGTTGAAATCTGTCTATAACTTTTCGAAAACTGTCTGTTAATTCAGATATCTTCATCATTCGCCTCTGTTGGCCATTTTTTTAGAACAGAAAATGAAATATTAATTCCAAAATAATAAAGATGTGCACTTTAATTTAAAGGAAATAGTGTATTGAAACTGCATACAAAATGTGGAAACAGTTCATGAAGTAGTTAAGAAGTTACAGCAATTCTAAGTGTAGCAGGTGATTCTACCGCCATTTTTTCGCCACATCATGCAGATTCGAACAGTGCTGAATTGTGATTTCATTCAAGTTTGACACTTATTACACAACAGCCATGTAAACTGATATCATGGAACTTACATATTCAAAGAGTATATGTTGTGTATATTCAGAACACCGATTTGTAACCAGATGTATTCATTATGTATAATATCATTGGCTTTAAAATTTGGAAGATACCTTATTGTGTCAGGTGCGTAAAAATGTTACAACTTTAAACCGCAATATCTCAAGAACTATTAAAGATACAGACTTCATTTTCATTGTGTTTTGTATGTTTTTTCATACACTTTGCAATGACACAGTCTTAAACATGAAAAACAATGTGCTAATTTTGGCTGCTGGTACTTACTGAAAGCCATTGACAAAGCAAGACCCATACGTGAGAGCATGAGACCATACAATGAACTTCCTGTCGTTTAAGAAGGGTCTCAGAAGCTTCAGAAACAGCTGAAGGTTTGGGACTGTACAGACACTCAATAGCATAGTGGAATTCACAGCCACAAATTAACAAGGAAAATCATTGTTGACATTCTCAGGCTTTTGACTGAAACCATAGCCACGACTACAACCCAAACCACGATCACGACAGGGTAAGCGTTAATGCCGAAAAAACACAAAGCACCTTTCTGCTGATAACTTTGTTGCGCAAAGTTAGCGAGCGATGTATGCTGCTGGCGTGAGAAACCCGAGTAGGAAGAGCCACGATTGTAAGATGACTGACCACGAGAATGTTGGAAAGTTCCGATTTTGCTGGGTGTAGTTGGCTGACACACTTGCCTCAAAATAGAATCCACAAGTTTTTTGTTTTTTTTTTCAGCCACACTGATTTTCCGGGTGTGCGGTTTTACACTGATCAGCAAGATGACACATTTCTTCAGCACTTTCTACAGAACGTTCCTTGAGAAAGACAGCGAGGCCTTTGGTGACACGCTGTAAAATTTGTTCCCGGAGAACAAGGTCACAAAGGGAACAGAAATCTTTGTCGGTATCAGATAATTCGACCCAACGATGAAAAAAAAAGAAAAGAAGAGAAATGCGGAACAAAAAGGCAGAAAAAGATTCATTTGTCTTTAGACACACGGATCTGAATTTTGTCAGAATCCTTCAGTGGTACATTGAATGTCTTTAGACACACGGATATGAATTTTGTCAGAATCCTTCAGTGGTACATTGAATGTCTTTAGACACACGGATCTGAATTTTCTCAGAATCCTTCAGTGGTACATTGAATGTCTTTAGACACACGGATCTGAATTTTCTCAGAATCCTTCAGTGGTACATTGAATGTCTTTAGACACACGGATCTGAATTTTCTCAGAATCCTTCAGTGGTACATTGAATGTCTTTAGACACACGGATCTGAATTTTCTCAGAATCCTTCAGTGGTACATTGAAACCTTTTTAAAGGCTATTCTTTAGCTGCTAAAGAATGGTAGAGACTAAGGGCATTTCCTTTGAAAAGGGACGAAATGTAGCAGACCCATTTTTCTTTGGGCCAGCCACACGTTTTGACGTGGGCTTCAAAACGATTGAGGACAGTATCAATCTCATCCTTAGACTCATCAAAGCGGGGAGCTTGGGGGTGTAAGTATTTCTATTAGAAGGGTCTTTGAAGGAATGGAGGTCAAATGTAGGCCGCTCAGAATCCAACAGACACTGAGCCTAGGCTTTTCTTAAGATCAAACTCGCCTTGCACCTGGAGATGCTGTAAATCTCTTTCCTCTGCTTTTTCCTCCAAATCCATCTCTATTTGTGTTAGTCTAATGATGTCTTCATGTTCTTTTCTTTCTAATTCAAGAGCGTTTTCCTGTAATGGAAGAGCATGTTGCTGCTGCTTTTCTTTTCGCTGTATCTCTGTCTTTTTTCTGGTCTCCCATTGTCGTTTCCGGTCTCTCTTTGTATTTTTCCTGTCTTTCTTTTTCGAGAGCAGGTGCAGCTCTATCTTCACACTCATTAAAGTCGTTAGTGATCATTTCGCAATTAAAACCAAGCCTCATGCCAAATGCACATTAAATGACTCCATGATTGACTATAAAGCAAGAAACCAATGAGAAAAGAAAACAAAATGTCTGAAATAGAACACTAGGTGGATAAAACTTAGGTCAAACAAAATGGACTAATGGAATATGAACATTTGAACTGAAAAAGAAGAAGGACTCATGGAATATGAACATTTGAACTGAAAAAGAAGGACTCATGGAATATGAACATTTGAACTGAAAAAGAAGAAGGACTCATGGAATGTGAACATTTGAACTGAAAAAGAAGAAGGACTCATGGAATATGAACATTTGAACTGAAAAAGAAGAAGGACTGATGGAATATGAACATTTGAACTGAAAAAGAAGGACTCATGGAATATGAACATTTGAACTGAAAAAGAAGAAGGACTGATGGAATATGAACATTTAAACTGAAAAGAAGAAGGACTGATGGAATATGAACATTTGAACTGAAAAAGAAGAAGGACTGATGGAATATGAACATTTGAACTGAAAAAGAAGAAGGACTGATGGAATATGAACATTTGAACTGAAAAAGAAGGACTGATGGAATATGAACATTTAAACTGAAAAAGAAGGACTCATGGAATATGAACATTTGAACTGAAAAAGAAGAAGGACTCATGGAATATGAACATTTGAACTGAAAAAGAAGGACTCATGGAATATGAACATTTGAACTGAAAAAGAAGAAGGACTGATGGAATATGAACATTTGAACTGAAAAAGAAGGACTGATGGAATATGAACATTTGAACTGAAAAAGAAGGACTCATGGAATGTGAACATTTGAACTGAAAAAGAAGAAGGACTGATGGAATATGAACATTTGAACTGAAAAAGAAGGACTGATGGAATATGAACATTTGAACTGAAAAAGAAGGACTCATGGAATGTGAACATTTGAACTGAAAAAGAAGAAGGGGTAGAAACGAAAATATTTGCTCTGAAACCAAGCTGGGAATAGCACAGGCTATTGACCACAGTAAACCAAGCTGGGAATAGCACAGGCTATTGACCACAGTAAACCAAGCTGGGAATAGCACAGGCTATTGACCACAGTAAACCAAGCTGGGAATAGCACAGGCTATTGACCACAGTAAACCAAGCTGGGAATAGCACAGGCTATTGACCACAGTAAACCAAGCTGGGAATAGCACAGGCTATTGACCACAGTAAACCAAGCTGGGAATAGCACAGGCTATTGACCACAGTAAACCAAGCTGGGAATAGCACAGGCTATTGACCACAGTAAACCAAGCTGGGAATAGCACAGGCTATTGACCACAGTAAACCAAGCTGGGAATAGCACAGGCTATTGACCACAGTAAACCAAGCTGGGAATAGCACAGGCTATTGACCACAGTAAACCAAGCTGGGAATAGCACAGGCTATTGACCACAGTAAACCAAGCTGGGAATAGCACAGGCTATTGACCACAGTAAACCAAGCTGGGAATAGCACAGGCTATTGACCACAGTAAACCAAGCTGGGAATAGCACAGGCTATTGACCACAGTAAACCAAGCTGGGAATAGCACAGGCTATTGACCACAGTAAACCAAGCTGGGAATAGCACAGGCTATTGACCACAGTAAACCAAGCTGGGAATAGCACAGGCTATTGACCACAGTAAACCAAGCTGGGAATAGCACAGGCTATTGACCACAGTAAACCAAGCTGGGAATAGCACAGGCTATTGACCACAGTAAACCAAGCTGGGAATAGCACAGGCTATTGACCACAGTAAACCAAGCTGGGAATAGCACAGGCTATTGACCACAGTAAACCAAGCTGGGAATAGCACAGGCTATTGACCACAGTAAACCAAGCTGGGAATAGCACAGGCTATTGACCACAGTAAAGAAAAGTAAGTAAGTAAAGTACTAAACGATTCAGTGGTGAATAAGCAAAATGATATACAAAGACTACCAAACTAGGTAGCTGAGTACAGCTCACAGTGGTGAATAAGCAAAATGATATACAAAGACTACCAAACTAGGTAGCTGAGTACAGCTCACAGTGGTGAATAAGCAAAATGATATACAAAGACTACCAAACTAGGTAGCTGAGTACAGCTCACAGCATCAATGTAATGCTTCAAACCAGCAAATCAAAACTGCAAAACCGAAAAAATACAGCACTAAAGTAAAGTCAATCAAACATGTTCACATGTAAGTCATCATATAGTTAAACATAAAGAAAATGAAGCCAATGACAAAGACAAATGCCTAAAACGGGGAAGAAGAAAACCTAACAGGAACTAGATCGTACGACGCGGAGGGACAACTCTCTCCAACTCTTGTATCCTCTTCCTGCGATTTAGAAAGAGTGGGTGGTAGACCCAGTCGTCCTGGGTAGGGAAACGAAAAGAACCTAAGTAATCAAATTCAGATAGGCAACTAGATAGTATGAAAGGGAGGGACAACTCTAGTCCAACTCTTGCACCCTCTTCCTGCGAATTAGGAAGAGGAGGTGGACAATCGTCCTTGGGTAGGGAAATGAGAAGTAAACTAAGTAATCAAATTCAGACAAGGCACAAATCAATCAAGGTGATCAAACAGGGAAAAGAGAAGTAAACTAAGTAATCAAATTCAGACAAGGCACAAATCAATCAAAGTGATCAAACAGGGAAATGAGAAGTAAACTAAGTAATCAAATTCAGACAAGGCACAAATCAATCAAAGTGATCAAACAGGGAAATGAGAAGTAAACTAAGTAATCAAATTCAGACAAGGCACAAATCAATCAAGGTGATCAAACAGGGAAATGAGAAGTAAACTAAGTAATCAAATTCAGACAAGGCACAAATCAATCAAGGTGACCAAACAGGGAAATAAGTAAACTAAGTAATCAAATTCAGACAAGGCACAAATCAATCAAGGTGATCAAACAGGGAAATGAGAAGTAAACTAAGTAATCAAATTCAGACAAGGCACAAATCAATCAAATATTACAAAAATATCAAAACCAAGAGGAAGAACCCTAGCCTACCTAAAACATACTACACAGAGGAGAGCGAAGAAAAGGAAATCCCACTTAGAGAATAATTATAGAGAGGGGACATAATAATTATAGAGAGGGGACATAATAATTATAGAGAGGGGACACAAATAAAATCTGTCCTACGAGACCCAAGTCACAGCACAAAAATGCAAATATATTAATATTTCAATACAAAAACTCTCTTTCTTTTAGTCGGGGTAACCTCTGTCACATGACGGTCTCCATCTACACACTCAAATGCATACAAAGACAATCATGCGTCCTTACGTAGCCACACATCTGACTCCTTTCTGCCAATGAAACAAACCAGAATACAATCTTAAAGTTCTCCCTCAGTTATTGTTTGTTTGTTGTTGTTGTTTTCCCTATACTCCCTCAGTTATTGTTTGTTTGTTGTTGTTGTTTTTCCCTATACTCCCTCAGTTATTGTTTGTTTGTTGTTGTTGTTTTTCCTATACTCCCTCAGTTATTGTTTGTTTGTTGTTGTTGTTTTTTCCTATACTCCCTCAGTTATTGTTTGTTTGTTGTTGTTGTTTTTTCCTATACTCCCTCAGTTATTGTTTGTTTGTTGTTGTTGTTTTTCCTATACTCCCTCAGTTATTGTTTGTTTGTTGTTGTTTTTCCTATACTCCCTCAGTTATTGTTTGTTTGTTGTTGTTGTGTTTTTCCTATACTCCCTCAGTTATTGTTTGTTTGTTGTTGTTGTTTTTCCTATACTCCCTCAGTTATTGTTTGTTTGTTGTTGTTGTTTTTCCTATACTCCCTCAGTTATTGTTTGTTTGTTGTTGTTGTTTTTCCTATACTCCCTCAGTTATTGTTTGTTTGTTGTTGTTGTTTTTCCCTATACTCCCTCAGTTATTGTTTGTTTCTTGTTGTTGTTGTTTTTCCGTATACTCCCTCAGTTATTGTTTGTTTCTTGTTGTTGTTGTTTTTCCCTATACTCCCTCAGTTATTGTTTGTTTGTTGTTGTTGTTTTTCCCTATACTCCCTCAGTTATTGTTTGTTTGTTGTTGTTGTTTTCCCTATACTCCCTCAGTTATTGTTTGTTTGTTGTTGTTGTTTTTCCTATACTCCCTCAGTTATTGTTTGTTGTTGTTGTTGTTTTTTCCCTATATCCCCTCAGTTATTGTTTGTTTGTTGTTGTTGTTTTTTCCTATACTCCCTCAGTTATTGTTTGTTTGTTGTTGTTGTTTTTTCCTATACTCCCTCAGTTATTGTTTGTTTGTTGTTGTTGTTTTTTCCTATACTCCCTCAGTTATTGTTTGTTTGTTTGTTGTTGTTTTTCCCTATACTCCCTCAGTTATTGTTTGTTTGTTGTTGTTTTTCCCTATACTCCCTCAGTTATTGTTTGTTTGTTGTTGTTGTTTTTCCTATACTCCCTCAGTTATTGTTTGTTGTTGTTGTTTTTCCCTATACTCCCTCAGTTATTGTTTGTTTGTTGTTGTTGTTTTTCCCTATACTCCCTCAGTTATTGTTTGTTTGTTGTTGTTGTTTTTCCCTATACTCCCTCAGTTATTGTTTGTTTGTTGTTGTTTTTCCTATACTCCCTCAGTTATTGTTGTTTGTTGTTGTTTTTGTTTTTCCCTATACTCCCTCAGTTATTGTTTGTTTGTTGTTGTTGTTTTTCCTATACTCCCTCATTATGTTTGTTTGTGTTGTTTTTTCCTATACTCCTCATTATTGTTTGTTTGTTGTTGTTTTTCCTATACCCCTCAGTTAGTTTGTTTGTGTTGTGTTTTTCTATACCCCTCAGTTATTGTTTGTTTGTTGTTGTTTTTTCTATACTCCCTCAGTTTGTTTTGTTGTTGTTTTTTCCTATACTCCTCAGTATTGTTTGTTTGTTGTTTTTTCCTATACTCCCTCAGTTATTGTTTGTTTGTTGTTTTTCCTATACCCCTCAGTTATTGTTTGTTTGTTGTTGTGTTTTCCTAACCCCAGTTATTGTTGTTGTTGTGTTTTTTTCCTAACCCTCAGTTATTGTTTGTTTTTGTTGTTGTTTTTCCTATACTCCCTCAGTTATTGTTTGTTTGTTGTGTTGTTTTTTCCCTATACTCCCTCAGTTATTGTTTGTTGTGTTGTTGTTTTTTCCTATACTCCCTCAGTTATTGTTGTTTGTTGTTGTTGTTTTTCCTATACTCCCTCAGTATTGTTGTTTGTTGTTGTGTTTTTCCTATACTCCCTCAGTTATTGTTTGTTTGTTGTGTTTTTCCTATACTCCCCAGTTATTGTTTGTTTGTTGTTGTTTTTTCCTATACTCCCTCAGTTATTGTTTTGTTGTTGTTGTTTTTCCTATACTCCCTCAGTTATTGTTTGTTGTTGTTGTTTTTCCTATACTCCCTCAGTTATTGTTTTTGTGTTGTTGTTTTTCCTATACTCCCTCAGTTATGTTTGTTTGTTGTTGTTGTTTTCTATATCCCTATATGTTTTTGTTGTTGTGTTTTTCCTATACTCCCTCAGTTATTGTTTGTTGTTGTTGTGTTTTCCTATACTCCCTCAGTTATTGTTTGTTGTTGTTGTTGTTTTTCCTATACTCCCTCAGTTATTGTTTGTTTGTTGTTGTTGTTTTTCCTATACTCCCTCAGTTATTGTTTGGGTTTGTTGTTGTTGTTTTTCCTATACTCCCTCAGTTATTGTGTTGTTTGTTGTTGTGTTTTTCCTATACTCCTCAGTTATTGTTTTTTGTTGTTGTTTTTTTCCTATACTCCCTCAGTTATTGTTTGTTTGTTGTTGTTTTTTCCTATACTCCCTCATTATTGTTTTTGTGTTGTTGTTTTTCCTATACTCCCTCAGTTATTGTTGTTGTTGTTGTTTTTTCCTATACTCCCTCAGTTATTGTTTGTGTGTTGTTGTTTTTCCTATACTCCCTCAGTATTGTTTGTTTGTTGTTGTTTTTCCTATACTCCCTCAGTTATGTTGTTGTTGTTGTTTTTCCTATACTCCCTCAGTTATGTTGTTTTTGTGTTGTTTTTCCTATACTCCCTCAGTTATTGTTTGTTTTTGTGTTGTTGTTTTCCTATACCCCTCAGTTATTGTTTGTTTGTTGTTGTGTTTTTCCTATACTCCCTCATTATTGTTTGTTTGTTGTTGTTGTTTTTCCTATACTCCCTCGTTATTGTTTGTTTGTTGTTGTTGTTTTTTCCTATACTCCCTCAGTTATTGTTTGTTTGTTGTTGTTGTTTTTCCTATACTCCCTCAGTTATTGTTTGTTGTTGTTGTTTTTCCTATACTCCCTCAGTTATTGTTTGTTTGTTGTTGTTGTTTTTCCCTATACTCCCTCAGTTATTGTTGTTTGTTGTTGTTGTTTTTCCCTATACTCCCTCAGTTATTGTTTGTTGTTGTTGTTTTTCCTATACTCCCTCAGTTATTGTTTGTTTGTTGTTGTTGTTTTTCCCTATACTCCCTCAGTTATTGTTTGTTTGTTGTTGTTGTTTTTCCCTATACTCCCTCAGTTATTGTTTGTTGTTGTTGTTTTTCCTATACTCCCTCAGTTATTGTTTGTTTGTTGTTGTTGTTTTTCCCTATACTCCCTCAGTTATTGTTTGTTTGTTGTTGTTGTTTTTCCTATACTCCCTCAGTTATTGTTTGTTTGTTGTTGTTGTTTTTCCTATACTCCCTCAGTTATTGTTTGTTTGTTGTTGTTGTTTTTCCCTATACTCCCTCAGTTATTGTTTGTTTGTTGTTGTTGTTGTTTTTCCTATACTCCCTCAGTTATTGTTTGTTTGTTGTTGTTGTTGTTTTTCCTATACTCCCTCAGTTATTGTTTGTTTGTTGTTGTTGTTTTTCCCTATACTCCCTCAGTTATTGTTTGTTTGTTGTTGTTGTTTTTCCCTATACTCCCTCAGTTATTGTTTGTTGTTGTTGTTTTTCCTATCTGTGCCTCACTTCTGGTGCGAGGGGCGTTTAATTTTTTTCTTTTTTTTATCTTGGCCAAGATATAATTTTACAAGACGTTTCTTCGCAAACAAAAAAAAAAATTGCATTCAGTTCACATTAAAGTCAGTCCCTACACCCACTGCGCAAGCGTCAGTTTTTTGTGGGGTTACACAGATGTCCAACTTACCCTATGCAAACAAATCACTCTGGGTTCACAGACCCCAGTACTTGTTATTCAAAATACTACATTCTTCCCATCAAATTAAAAAAAAATCCATTTAAACAGCGGTCACCTTCCTTTATCCCAAGGGCTGAGAAGGGGCCGCCATGGTCTATGTGTCCATGGCCCATGTGTCCCATGTACAGGTGCTTGCTCTAGAAAGACAGGGCACTGTGTTAGTCATCTACAATAATGACTAACCTGATGATCCATCAAAGGATCCACATCTTACCTACCATGTGTGTGAACAGGGTAGAATTTGGAAATAATTCCCAATCACGATAAAGAAATAAATGATTCGAAATTAAATTTGAGACTGCGATAAAAGCTTTTGTTGAAAATTACCACACATTCCGTATTCACAGTAGAATCAACAATATTTAGCCATACAAATAGCTGAGAGTTCAACTCTCTCTCTACTCTATCACACTTCGTCTTCTTCTTCTCCACTTAGCTAACCTTTTTCTTTGTCTTCCAAGTCTTTGTCCTCTGAAACCTGCTGCTTCCGCCAAAGTGACAGGCAATCTTTTTTTTTTTCTTCTAAGAGCACAAATCACTATTCAAAACAAAGAACTTGCCATGGAGGAGCGAGCACCCTGTAAAGGTGAGTTTTCAGCGCGGGTTCAAAGTGCAGTCAAAAACAAAGAGGAACACCTGTTTCCTTTCTTCTTTCCGGGGCGCATGACACGCTGACATAAAACAAAGGACAGAAGAAACACTCACCATGGTCAGTTGTTTCCTTTCTTCTTTCCGGGGCGCATGACACGCTGACATAAAACAAAGGACAGAAGAAACACATCACCATGGTCAGTTGTTTCCTTTCTTCTTTCCGGGGCGCATGACACGCTGACATAAAACAAAGGACAGAAGAAACACTCACCATGGTCAGTTGTTTCCTTTCTTCTTTCCGGGGCGCATGACACGCTGACATAAAACAAAGGACAGAAGAAACACTCACCATGGTCAGTTGTTTCCTTTCTTCTTTCCGGGGCGCATGACACGCTGACATAAAACAAAGGACAGAAGAAACACTCACCATGGTCAGTTGTTTCCTTTCTTCTTTCCGGGGCGCATGACACGCTGACATAAAACAAAGGACAGAAGAAACACTCACCATGGTCAGTTGTTTCCTTTCTTCTTTCCGGGGCGCATGACACGCTGACATAAAACAAAGGACAGAAGAAACACTCACCATGGTCAGTTGTTTCCTTTCTTCTTTCCGGGGCGCATGACACGCTGACATAAAACAAAGGACAGAAGAAACACTCACCATGGTCAGTTGTTTCCTTTGGCTGAACTGTTCAGTTCTTTTAGCAGTCTATACCCTCATAATCAAGTTGATCTCCCTAATTCCTCTGTCCTCTATATCCTCATAATCAAGTTGATCTCCCTAATTCCTCATAATCAAGTTGATCTCCCTAATTCCTCATAATCAAGTTGATCTCCCGAATTCCTCTGTCTTCCCGAAGTGGCTGAACCCCTACTTGGGAATACTGGCATTGTAGCTGCCTTCCTTAGACTGAGTCCACTGGATTCGGCTCTGCTGCATTTCGCACTCAGCACTGCAAGGCTTCCTGCCGGGCCTCTTCAACGGGTCTACCGGTACCAGAGACACCCTCATTAGCTGGAAGTTCCTGTCTCGGCCCCAACAGGTTTGACACGCATTCCCGTTTTCTCTTCTGTCCTTCACACAGCTGAACAATTCTCTGGTCGAGTTTCCTTGACTCTGGTTTGTGGCGAGGCACACTACCTGGTTTGAACCATTTCCTGAACAATGACCAACCGAAATATTCTGATTCAGCCAGTTTAATTATTGTATCACACACACACACGCACACACACCAACAGACAGCCACACACATACGTACAACACCCCACACACACTCACACATACATACATGCGCGCGCGCACGCACGCACGCACCCATACATTACGATTTCCAAAAATGTTTTGTTTAGAACTTGCCAATTTTTTTCCAGTTTACCACAATTCAGCAAATGAAATTACCGACATACATGTGCATTACATCACCATGACTATTCTAATCGTTCTGCTTCAGATAATCGGATGGCTGGTCATGCAACCCATACACATTTCACCGACTTACAATAACACTTATAAACGTCTAACCAGTGAGTAGCCTTGATCTTTCGTCCATTCAGCGAAATCGCTGGTGTACTCCTATACACCCATAACAAAGAGTCGGATGGTGTGTGGTTATGGCATAACATTTCATATTAATTCATGTTTGATTCCCCTACATTACCTCTTGTATAACAACCCAGGTCTGTCCACAAGTCAAAGACTTACTCTCTCATCATTTCAGTTCAACTTACTGCCCATGAGGTGCAAACCATCTAATAGTGGAAGTCTACAAAAAAGGTTGTTCACCCTTAAGGCTTTGAACGTATGACAGATCCTTGGGCGGTGCTTGCAGGCTGACGGTCACAGGACCAAGATTCCGGTGCCAAACAAGTGTTTTTGCTATTGCTACTTCATTCCAAACCTGTATGTCCGCACTTTTAGTTCTGTTGAAAAACTCTGCGAATAGCGGTTAATGGAGCTGAGACATGCAGTTTTGATATAAACTTGTCAACACCCCTGCATCTGCGAATTACTCCCGAATTTACCCTCATAATACAGTATGTAATTCAGGGTACGCACACGTGTGGTTATCAGAGTTAACATTTGAAGAAGCCAAGAGTACTAATCCTTAACAAGAGAACTAATCCTTAACATTATCAAAAAAACTGCCCAAGGAAGTGGAGAACATTCAGCCGCCTCATCATATGGACATACCAGGCAATGAGTTGGTTAAGCAACTGGCCGAGAATGCCATAAATAACTGCAACGTCTCTAAGCAAAAAGACTTCAACATGCAGACACATAACTAATCCATCCCAGCCTTGCTGAGCTTTTACTATTTGCCAATAGTGACCGTAAGATACGGCAATTGTGTGCCAGTTACATGCAGGTTATATTTCTTACACCCTTTCATACCGTGTATAAGGTGAAAATGCTCCTGGAGCACTCCATGCCAGTTACATACAGGTTATATTTCTTACACCCTTTCATACCCTGTATAAGGTGAAAATGCTCCTGGAGCACTCCATGCCAGTTACATACAGGTTATATTTCTTACACCCTTTCATACCGTGTATAAGGTGAAAATGCTCCTGGAGCACTCCATGTGATATATCACTCCCGATAGAGCGTTTGGACCTCCATGATGTCAGCCATTCACATTTTACAGTAGACTCGATAAAATGTATGGCAAACTCGATAAAGACCCTGGTCAGTGATCTTCCAGCAGGTCATTTTTTAGTCCCTGAAAAGGGTAAGTATTTTAAGGGTAAGTATTTTCCATCAGGTTTGCCATTGTACAGAACAAATCATTGGTTCAGTTCCTGAAAAGGGTAAGTAGTTTCCATCTGGTTTGCCATTGTACAGAACAAATCATTAGTTCAGTTCCTGAAAAGGGTATTTTCCATCTGGTTTGCCATTGTACAGAACAAATCATTGGTTCAGTTCCTGAAAAGGGTCAGTATTTTCCATCTGGTTTGCCATTGTACAGAACAAATCATTGGTTCAGTTCCTGAAAAGGGTCAGTATTTTCCATCTGGTTTGTCATTCTACAGAACAAATCATTGGTTCAGTTCCTGAAAAGGGTCAGTACTTTTCATCTGGTTTGCCATTCTACAGAACAAATCATTGGTTCAGTTCCTGAAAAGGGTCAGTACTTTTCATCTGGTTTGCCATTCTACAGAACAAATCATTGGTTCAGTTCCTGAAAAGGGTCAGTACTTTTCATCTGGTTTGCCATTCTACAGAACAAATCATTGGTTCAGTTCCTGAAAAGGGTCAGTACTTTTCATCTGGTTTGCCATTCTACAGAACAAATCGTTGGTTCAGTTCCTGAAAAGGGTAAGTAGTTTCCATCTGGTTTGCCATTGTACAGAACAAATTGGTTCAGTTCCTGAAAAGGGTCAGTATTTTCCATCTGGTTTGCCATTGTACAGAACAAATCATTGGTTCAGTTCCTGAAAAGGGTCATTAATTTCCATCTGTTTGCCATTGTACAGAACAAATCATTGGTCAGTTCTGAAAAGGGTCATTAATTTCCATCTAGTTTGCCATTTTACAGAACAAATCATTGGGAACTACACCAGAAATGGCAGAAGAATGCCTGTAGAGAACGACCAGGCGGTTTTCATTGCAATACAAGTTTGGTATCTGCAGTCATGCTGATCCAAAAGTTCTGTAGCCTCTGCTGGTACCACTGCTAGCCCAGAAGAATCAAAGGAAGCTAAAATCAGCAAAAACACAAGGAAATGGCTCCGTGTCCCACCCAGTCTTATTGATTTTACACTCTACTGTCGGCAAACAAAGCAGATGTGACCTCTGCAATCCATTATTGCGGAGCACAAAGTGGGTAGAGCAAGGTTACTAATTTAGTAATTATGCTTGAGTACTAGGGAAACAATGTTGTGAGATTAATCCAGCGCAAGTCAGACTGGTAGAAATGGAAGCTTCGGGAGATCATGGACATGGCAAGGAAAACGTCAGGATCAGGGGAATAACGGCACACATAAAACAACAGACAGAGACTGGGATCAAAAGAAATACAATGTTGGTCAGAGTCTGAATGGAGCACAAAGAGAAACAAAGCAGTGCAGGGGCTGCAGAGAGAAGAAGACCGTAACAGAATCCAGAGGCAGTCCAGTGAGGCCAACCAGGACAGTGGATTACATGGGGAAACACGTTCCAAAGAAGTCCGGCGGAAATGAAAACTGGCATATGGCTCCTCTAATCATCAGCTTCATCCTCTGATCTGTACATGACCTCCTGCCCTAGAATGTGAAGTCGGTGAAACGGGGGGAAATCAGATAACTGCAAGTCCGCTCTATTAGGGTAAACATACAGTGGATGTTACTACCATTTATGAAAGCAGAAAATGGGGAAAACTCGCATTTGCAACACTGAGAAGTATACTGTGTCCAGGCAGGAAATCTGCTTTTCAAGCCAAAGAATGGAGGGAGGGGCGGAGGATCGGAGGTGTGGGGTGCAGGCTCCTCAGCTCAACATTTGTGATAAGAAGAAGACATAAAGACAATAGCAGAGGCAGCTGAAAAGAGCTGTAGCAGAGAATGTCTATATGTCTTTCTAAACCAGCCGTCTTATTTCGCCCGCAAACCCCACTTTTCACATAATCAAATTTCCTCAACCAAAAAAACAGCTAAAAACCTACAAAATAAAAAAACTTAATCACGTGAAAAGTGGGGTTTGCGGGCAAAATAATATTGCTGCTCTAGAACCACACATATAGACATTCTCTCTGATTAACTTATAGACACTGTGTTTGGCGGAACAACTTGCAACTCTTCGCGAACAAACGATCTTTTAGGGGCAGGCTTTTTGGAAGAAAGAGTTTCTCTTAAATAATACACGGGAAGGGCTGTTTTCATAATTCTTTCAACTTCATAAACGTCTACGCTCCATATAGGGTCTGTGGCTCTAATTCTAACATCGCCCTCTGCCTCTCCAGGAGCATACAAGTATCTTACTTTTAGTCCAAACGGCAAGAGTTTTTGATTACTTTGGATGTCTTCAGTAATGCTTTTTTTTTTTTAGTTTGATTGCGTTCACCGGTTTAAGGCCTGTTGCTTTAAATTCTTCATTGTTCATGGCACGTAAGACAGCTGGCAATCTCCCGACCCATTCTGTGTTGCGAGTTTTGTCCATAAGGTCTCTATGATATTGATAGGTAAACAGACGTTCAGCTAGATTCTTATTAAAGTTTTCTACTAGAGCCTGGGAGCGATGGTTGCCTGGGATCCCTCTCCCACTGTAACCCGACGTCTTAAAAACAGTTGGTTTACAGCTCCTTTAAACTCTTTCCCATCATCAACCTGAATCATCCTAGGATACTTTAATGGACCTCGCATGTATATTTGTTGTAAAGCCACAGCCACAGCAGTTGAGCTTTTATCCGTTAAAGGCTCAGCGTCTTTATATCTTGAAGCCATGTCAACAACTGTAAGAGGCATACTTAAACTTTTTTTCTTCTAACTTTGTCATGTGGAAGATACAGCAAGTCCATCTGGTGGGTGTCATTAGGAACTGAGTTAACAAATCGAGGCCTTATTATTCTTTTTGGGGCAGGCAGATATATTTGCCAGATCGCTTGTTTTGAAAGCCAGTCTTTCGCTTCTGATTCAGACACCCTAGCAGCTTTACTCAGTTTATCAATAGCAGTCTTTCCTTTCCAATACCCTCTAGGAGAATAATACATTTTGTACTTCGTATCGTCCATAAGAAGGGACTGTTTTTTTATTACATTTTAACTATGTTTTTAGATTGAATATGCAAGAAGAAAGATTGCTCCCATAGCGCCTATAATAAAGCCTATTTCTACCATTTTCTGATCCTCAGATGGTTCATAAAAGTCAGACAGTTCTGGTGGTGACGATGTTAGAAACTTCTTTCCTGTCACTAAGTAATATTCATTCATTGCGTCATCAACGTCTGTAAATGTGTGCTCTGCATGTCCCTGTTCTCTTAACTTTTTATTAATAAAGTCTAAGTGAGCAATCCTCCTTTTCTCGTAAGCGTCTTTTGCCTTAGCTAACTCTTCCATTGCCTTGTTATGGCGTTCTCTTTCTTCATCAGACCGCAATTTACTAAACATGTAATTGCTGCCAGAGAAAGCCAATGCATTAACAATAGCTCCTCCCACCATCAGAACTAATCCGGACATCTTTTTATAAATGAACGAATCTTTTTTATAAATCAATATTTTTTAGAATGAATCTTTTTTTTATAAATCTTTCTATGCATTGATGTTTTCTGGGATAATCCCCTGTGTAACAAGAAAGTCTTTTGAGGCAATCCCCGCCGTTATTACAGCTATAACCTTAACAACATCCTCAATGTCCAACCTTCCCAGATCAGCCGGCCTCATTTTAAACATGTTTTTTGCTAACACGCTGTACCCTATACTAAGACCGCTGATTACAGCAGAGTGGTAAATAGTATTGGTGATCTTTGCGGTGCTCATGTTTTTATTAATTAAAAAAATAATTAAAATAATCATAATATGAAAGACTGTCTATGTGCTTTTTAATCAGATAATCTTTAGTTGCTAGAGCTAAAAATAAGGTTGTAACTAGTTTTGGTGAATCTTCTATCTTTCCCATGTTGGGCGGTTTTATTCTTAACAAACATTTTGCTAGGGTTGAATAAACTATAACACCAACAATGGGCACTGCATAATTAACCAGCGTTAAACTCATAGTTTTATTTTTTATTGCTTTTAAAAAGAGTTTAAAAATGGATTGCGACGAACTATTAAAGTGCGAGGAGGCAGCAGACCCAAACCTCTGTCATAAAGAAAGATTATACTCTCTGGCTGCATGTGGAAAAACCAGGCAGTATTTAGGTGTTGAACTAAGTATTGAACAGATTCAGCAATTGTCTACTTCAGACGTTGAGAAGTATTACGCTAGGTACGAAGCACAGCTAGGATCAAAAATGGTTAGATCAGTAGGACAGACAATGATTAGTTTATATGCTAAGTTAGTAGGCAAGATAGCGCCGATTGATTCCGAAGAAGATTTAAAATATGACTTAACACAAGATCCGGTTTTAACCAAGTCCCTAGAATCTCTTGCATGTGACATGTATTATAGATTTGGGACGTTGTTATGTCCATTCATCATGGGATTAATTACTTTCAATCATATTAATT
>CM065744.1:43937139-43939639 GCA_033310375.1 Conus canariensis
TCTCTCTCTCTCTCCTCTCCTCTCTCTCTCTCTCTCTCTTCTGAAACACAGGGGTTTTTTAAAGGGTTTTATTATTGTTGCCAACAGAGCAGCAGAACAACGTACGCATTTCCCCCAACGTACTTTAACATACACACAGATACGGGACACAGACACACGCTTCCCCCCCCCCCCCCCCCCCCCCCCCCCCCCCCCCCCCCCCCCCCCCCCCCCCCCCCCACCACACAAAACCCCACGCTCGCGTGCGCGCACTTTTCGTACGCACGCACGCACACCGCGTGCGAGAAAAAAAAAAAAAAATATGCAAGCGGGAGGGGACAATAACACAAAAAACCCATCAACAAAAAAAACAAAAATTAACAAGAAACAGTAGTAAAATATCGCCAAGAAACCGGGAAAAGATAGACGGGACATGCAGACGACAGACCACTAACAACACAACAATACAACAAACAGATTTACCCATAAAGCAACAGTAACCAGCAAAACCCTACAACAACCCAACATTGCATGGGAAAAAAAGGGGAAAAAATGGAATAGATAAAAACAAAAACATGACGTGAAACAAATACAAAATTTTGAAATTATAGGGCCTTGGCCTGTCCGTAGACCCCCCTCCCCCCCCCCCCCCCCCCCCCCCCGGGGGGGGGGGGGATTTATGAGTGAATTTTTCTGATACCCTTTTTTCATTTTAAAATTTTATGGCATATGTTACCCCGCTGTAACCAGGTTATTTAGGATATACGAGCGTTACATATAGTAACCCTACCGATGGTGATTATTCAGGGGGTGGGGTTATTTTAAGTCTCTTAAATCAAATTTCTTCTTAAGTATTTGTATTAAATTTGGTACCAAACTAAAGAATATTGAAAAGGCTATCTGCTCATGTACATTTCACAACCATACAAGGAATGCGGAACATGTTCTTTACGAGCAAAATTTAAAATGCATATGAAAACACAGTAACGATACAAAAAAACAACTTGTCAATGGTAATGACATGTCTCTGAGTACAGATAAAAAACCTCTCATCCTATTCATTGCTGATGTCACAGCCATCTTGAAAGACAGCATCAGCCAAGCTGCCAAGCTGAGGTGGACTAGTTTGTGTACTCGAAGAGCACGATTGTAGTGTTTGCCAGCAAACACATGCTCCATTGACCCACTCGCACAGATAGCAGACTGAATGACTATTTCAGCAAGACCTGTTCCCCTCATCAGTTTGCCAACAGCGCCAAGGAAAGAGCAGATTGTATGGAAGCTTCCCAGTCTGACAGAGATGTCTTGGAAGAGATTGTTCTGCCAAACCAAGTTGTATGCTTTCCTTGCTACTGCTAATTCAAATGTAACTAATGTTATACCTTGCCCCACTTGCTTTGCTGCTGCCTGTGACACTTTGAGGACATGCTGGACTGTGGAATTTTCCGTGATGGGGTGGTGGATGGGTGGCATGTAGTCAACAGTAGACTGCATCTTTTCTATCCCTTCTTCTCCTGTGAGAGACACCCATCCAGGCACCAGTTGATTTCCATCTTTGGCCTCAAATCTGGGGAAAACCCACCAAAAGTCAACAACTTTAGCTTTGTAGCCTGCCTCTGGGTTTGAGAAATGAGTGTCGACAACATTCAAGTTGGGTTCTGCCTTTTCTTTTGCAAAGCAGGGTGGTACGTTTCTTGGTTCAGACTGCACTGAGCATTGGTGGTTTTGAGGAGCAGGAGATAGTTCTGTTTGAGAAGGAACTGTGTCATGCACTGTGTCTCCTGTCACCTCTTGAATAACTATGCCCTGAGTGGAGTGGGTGGTGTCAGCTCCTGAAAGGGTTTCTTCGTTCAGGTCAAAGTTATCCCAGCAGAAATGAATCACTTTGTTCTGTTCCAAACTCACCGTTGAAGGCAGAAGACTAGCACACTGATGTACAGAGTTGGCCATAGCAGTCTCAAGTCCTACAATCCAGTTTTGTATCCAGCAACGTGCTCAAAATGATTCAAGAGACTTAGAACTTCAGAGCTACCAGTAACATGTCTGATAGACATTCCAAGTAGAAGATGTTTGGGCATTTTCCACTTTCCCCCTGTCAAAGAGTATGTCCTGGCCGATGGAGGATGCTAATCTGGTGGTGTTGTTTTGCTCCACAGTACTACTTTTTCCAGACAGCAGGTTTTGGAGAAAATCTGTGAGAACAGCTGGAGGATGGACAGCATCAGACTGAAGGTACTCTGTAGATGGAGGCCATGGCATGTCAGGTGCAGCTCTAAAAGCATCCAAGATGTGTCGACGAAGGACATATGCAGACTCCTCAAGTCGCCTTTCTTCTGAAGCTGCTGACACAAACGCTGTCTCAACTGCCTGACCTCGGGCAGTTCATCACAATAAACAAGTTCACTGCGATGGTTTGGAGCCCAAAATTTTATTCTGAAGCCAAAATACTTCATTATCTTTTCTGTCAGTTTGTAAGTCTTGTATCCTGGGTTGTAGAAGTCAGGGGAATGTTGTTGCATGT
>CM065744.1:43962139-43964639 GCA_033310375.1 Conus canariensis
GAGAGAGAGAGAGAGAGAGAGAGAGAAGAGAGAGAGAGAGACAGACAGACAGACAGACAGACAGACAGACAGACAAACAGAGACAGAGAGAGAGAGACAGAGAGAGAGAGAGAGATTCAGATTCAGATTCAGATGTTTTATTCTTATAGGCCTTGGCCCCTCAGAAGGGGGATATACATGAAACATAATAAAGCCGCATCACCAGATTCAATATAATAATTACATTACATAAACGCTTCGCCTTTTGAAAGCTTTATACAGATATACAGCAAACTGTTTTACAATGCTTTCATTCTTAGATGACATTAACAAGACAAGCCTGAACAGACAAGGTCTTGTATAAAATTTACGTGGAATGAATTTTCCTCTTAAATCTTGTAATTCTGGACAAGTTAATGCAAAATGCACTTCATCTTCTCTTGACTGTCGACATAACGGACATAGCAGATCAGAGTTATTGATTTGTTTATAACGATAATGATGAACAAAAATATCAGACACTCCAGTTCTAAACTTAGTCATTATAAATTTTATGTGCCTGTCCATACGCATTGACATGAACATTGGGAGAGAATGAAGATCATTAAATGTTCTGTAAAAACTAAACCTGTTACTATTTTGAACATGGAAATTCCAGTCTTGCCATCTACATACGATAAGTCTTTCTTTAAACGTACGGACAAAGTTGTTCATATCTCCGACACCTTGGTTAAGCCACACATACCCAAAACCATATTCGTATAGTTTCATTCTAACATGCGACACCCAGTTCATCTTGCCTCTGGTATATAGTTCTAACAGCATTTTATACGCTTATAAGGCAATCTATGTTCAGCCATCTGAGTTAGTTTTAACCAGTACTTTACACATTTAACAGTGGAGTGCAAAGATATGGGGTATATGTCAGTCTCACCATACACAAGATCATTTGGTGTTTGTGGTGAGACACCCAAAAACTTTTTTAAAGCAAATAAATGAACCTTTTCGCATTGTGCAGCTCCAGCATCAAGACCTCACAGTTCAGCCCCATATTGTAACATAGGCAGGATTTTAGCACCAAACAATTTCAAAAACAAGGCAAGAGATTCATTGTTAAGCATCGACAATTTCTTCATAATACATAGCAATGCGTTTTTGGCTCTGCAAGCAATATCTTTACATGCAAAAGTGAAACTTAATCTCGTAGAGAAATATATCCCTAAGTACTTATATACATTTACAACAGGCATATGTATTGTATTATATGTCCATTTTTCTCTAGCAGCGAGATAACCACCTTTTCTGAAAACAATTATGTTACTTTTACTCATATTTACTTTCAACTGGAGTGAATCAGCTGCCCTTTGCAAACTATTCAACTGAGTTTGGAGGCCTATTACAGTCTCTGATATTAATGCAACGTCATCAGCAAGAAGTAAAATAAATATTTCAAGAACATTATTTACAAAATGGGCACCATGTTTTCCAGAGCTTATGACTTTGGAAGTCAACTCATTAATAAATAAAGAAAACAAAACTGGGCCGCAAACATCACCCTGCTTAACACCAGATGTACAGTTGATATAATCTGTTAAAGCAGCACCACATCGCATCCTTGCCTTTACATGGTCATACATACTCATAATACATTTATACATCTTTCCATGAATTCCGTTTTTCAACAAAATAGGCCAAAGTATAGTTCTATTAACAGAATCAAAGGCTTTCTCAAAATCGATGAAAGCAACATACAGTTTACGATTCAGACAAAACTGTTTTTGAACGAAAGCTAATAATGTGAACATATGGTCTATTGTGGAATGATTTTGTTTAAATCCAGCTTGAAACTCACCTGTAATGTTATTATCCTCAACCCAAACTTGAAGTCTTTTATTAATAATTGTACTATACAAATTACTACATACATTACACAGCGAAATTCCTCTGTAGTTATTTGGATTCATAACATCACCCTTTTTATATAATGGTAAAACAATTTATTCACACCAGCTTTCAGGGTATATGCTTCTATTAAACAGGGAATTGAAAACTTTAACCAAAAAATCCATTACTAACTTTGATTTGGAAGCATTTTTGATAAATTCCCCTATAATTTTATCAGGTCCAGCCGCCTTGCGATTTTTCAGTGTCTTTAAAACGCTCAAAATTTCTTCTGCTGAGATAGGCTGATTCAAATCACTTTCGCTATCACTATCGTCGGATTCATCACCATCGTCATCACAACAATCGTCATTGTTTATAGCACTATAACGATTTCCAAAAGCAAGTTGGTTACTAATATCTTCTCCTGAATCAGATCATTATCAAATTTGTCTTTTCTTTCTAACAATTCTTTAAAATGTACATACCAATCGTTTATGCTAATATCATTCAAAGGCTGCCTTCTTGTCTTGGAAATTTTACGCACATATTTCCAGAATTCCTGTTGGCTATTTACCGAAGTTAACAAATTATTGAGCAAAGTGTCATTGGACTGCTTCTCTTTTCTCTTTAACAAATG
>CM065744.1:43972139-43974639 GCA_033310375.1 Conus canariensis
GCCAACCAGGCCATTCCAACAGTCACAGAAGAACCAGTCAAGAGCCTTGGAAGACGGTATGATGATACGCTGAAAGACACACAAAGAGCAAAAGAAACCAAGCAGATGGCGGAGGAAGGCTTGGAGACCATTGACCAGTGTGGGCTCCCTGGCAAATACAAGGTCTGGTGTCTGCAGTTCATGCTGATACCAAAGCTCCTATGGCCTCTGATGATATACGACATCTGCACCAGCATAGTGGAGGCAATGGAAGCCAAAATCAACAAGTTCACAAGGAAATGGCTTGGTGTCCCACCCTGTCTGACTGACATAGCGCTGTACTGTCGCCAAGCAAAGCTGAAACTACCACTGAAATCCATCCTGGAGGAATACAAAGCAGGGAAGATCAGACTTCAAAGCATGCTGGAGGACTCAGGAGACAAGGTGGTAGAAGCAATCAAGCCCCAGCTGAAGACAGGCAGAAAATGGAAAGTTCAAGAGGCGATGGATTCTGCAAAAGAAAGTCTCAAGATCAGAGAAATAACAGGACACACACAGACCAACAGACAAGGACTGGGGGTGACCAAAACTGAATGGTGGTCAAAGGCCAAAGGAAAAGCCAAAAGAGACATGATGATTCAGGAGATGAGAAAAGAAGAAGACCAAAAAAGACTCCAAAAAGCAGTCCAGCAGAGCCAGCAAGGGCAATGGACAACGTGGGAGAATGCACTCCAAAGAAGTCTCACTTGGAATGACATTTGGCACATGGCCCCTCTCAGGATCAGCTTCATTCTCAGATCTGCATATGACCTTCTGCCCTCAAATGCAAACCTGGTGAAGTGGGGGAAAACAGACGATCCTGCATGCCCCCTCTGCCATGAAAAACAAACAGTGGAGTATGTCCTAAGCTCATGTAAAGTAGCCCTGGCTCAAGGAAGGTACACATGGAGGCACAACCAAGTGCTCAAAGAGATTGTACAAGTAGTCTGGGCTAGTACCAACACCACAAAAGGGAAAATCAGGACTCCAAAAGCACCCGCAACATTCATCACGGCAGGAGGCAGCAAATCATGGCCAAGAACAACAGTGCCACTCGAAACATGCAGGCAGAGTCTGCTGGACGGGGCAGATGACTGGGAGTGCACTGCAGACCTCCCAGAATGGAAGAGTCACCCAGAGATCATCAGCAAGAGTGGCATGAGACCAGACATAGTAGTCCACTCTAAGTCAACCAAGCAGCTGATCATGATCGAGCTCACGGTGCCATATGAGAACAGAATGGAGGCAGCTCAAATCTACAAGTCTGAAAAGTATGCTGATCTGGCAAACAGCCTGAGGAGAGAAGGCTATCAGGTCAAAGTCCTCACTGCAGAAATTGGAGCTAGGGGGTTTGTAGGAACGTCTGCATACAGCCTCATGAAACAGCTCTCAGTTGCAGGGAAGGAAAAAACCAGAGCCCTGAAAGCAATGGCAGAAGCGGCAGTGAGGTGTTCAAGCTGGATCTGGTCAAGGAGGAACAAAAGTGAACTTCATAAGGCTTAATTTCCCTACAAATATCAGGTGTCCCTGTGGCTCAGTGGTTAAAGCGCGAGTCATTAAGTGGAAAATGAGCATGTCCAGAGGGTCATGGGTTCGAATCCCAGCCATGGCTCGTCCCAAGATGGGGAAAAAAAAAAAAAAAAAAAAAGGGGCAGCAGAGGGACATCCGGAGTCATGAATCGGGTGTGGCCCAACCCCCCTAGAGTGTCAGGAGATAAGGGCCGAAACACTTGCTTGAAGGGGACTTCTCTTCTGAGGACTCTCTGCTGCCACGCTCTCCACGAGTTTCTTTCTACTGTCCTGTACTGTAGACGACATGGTTCAACATGACAACTGGGTTTTCTTTCTTTTCTTCTTCCATAGAGCAGTTTCCACCAACCAGTTGATGATTCTGCTGCTTTTCTGAAAGTTCTGTGCTGTGGGTTTTAAGGTGCTGGGAAAAAGGTCAGTAAGCCTGAGGCCTGGACCTTCTTCTGTGGAGTTCTACACTGTGCTGAGGACGAACTGGTCTTGGAAGACGCCTTAGAGAACATGAAGTGCAAACTGAGCTGGTCCTATTCCCTCATTAACTCACAATCAGATAACAGTTTTCATTTGCAGTAGAACATTTACAACGTCGACCTTCATACCACCTTTACAATCCACAGTGGAGATGTATCCTCTGACTTCAGCAACAGTCATTGGCTAACCTCTCTTAACAAATCTCTCTGAAATAATCAAAATCACTGAAGCAAGTAAAACCATCCCAAAATAATCAAAATCACCACACACAAAAAATGCCACAGTCATTCTTTTAGAAAAAGAAATCGATGAAATTATCAAAAACCCTTCAAACGTTAATCATCTCGCAAAACACAAGAAAAATCACTGAAATAATCCAGATCTTTTCAAAACTATCTACGTTAACAAAACAATCACTCTGAAAACTTTCTGGAAAAAAAATCGCCGAAGAAAGAAAAAGTCACACCTATATATATATATA
>CM065744.1:43979639-43987139 GCA_033310375.1 Conus canariensis
TATTTACCACTACATCTTCACATCCAAACAAGAACACAAAGCAAAAAAGTTGAAAATAAAGTTTGTATTGTCACACTACACCTGTAAATGAAAGTAAAACAGTTTAGAAGTCTATCAAGACGCTCACACTCTATGCAGACAGGTCAGTCCACGACCACGCCCCCCTCTCCCCACCACGCCCCCTTGCTGGACTTCAACCCTCTCTTTCACTGCTCCTCTTCCCCTACCTTTCCCTCTGCCCTGTGCCGCGCCGCGAGCAGGCCGCGCTCCCCTCTCACGCTGACTACCACGTCACTGACCACTGGCACGCAGTGCAGAGTACACACTAGGCGAGCTCGTTCGACACTGGCAAACCAGTCAGCTGAACACACATTGAGGTCACACAGCCCGACACAATAACTGACGAATACGGTTGGCAATTCCATCACTATCATCATCTCACCTTCATGCTCGAGTGAGTCGTTGAATAAAAGATTATTGTCTTTGTCAAAAATCATTAGCAGAGCCTGCTCAGCTGTGTAAATACGTTGATTTGGTCGCTGCGCTTGTCGAAGGTTGCGCCGCCATCTTTGCAAGCGAGACGAAGTGCTGGCTGGTCATCCAGTCAGTGATGAGAATAAATGGGCTTTCCCCTCACGTGTGGTCATTTACATATTATTTTAATACTACAGACATATAAGGCTTACTACGCACACTCTATTTAAGTCCGTTGATAGAAATAGTAACGAATGAAAATTCAAGAAAAATGCATGACGTCAGTGGACGGCCCATAGGCACTGGGAAAGCATTTTTAATGCGGCGTCAGCTGACGGCTTAAAGGCACTCTACGGGTTAATATTGCTACCAATTCAGCAGTAAAAATGGAGTAATGATTACCGATATGATACTGTTTCACTAGGTTTAGTGAAGGAATTACAAATGCTGCCCCTGTCTTGCCATTCTCGAGGACAGATCCGTCTGTATATATTTTAATAAGATCATTATAATGACTCTCCATGTGTAAATTAATCACATTTTTAAATATATTCGGTGACTGATCTTTGTTCATATTTATATGGTCTATATCAAAATTAGGTTTAACTTGTTCCCATGATGGAACTGGCAAGAAAGAAGGCTTCATGGCAACCTCTTTATCTTTTAAATCTGCAGAGTTAATCATATCCGAGACATATGTATTTATTGGTTGTAGAGACTGTATATATTTTGCTCTTTTAACAAAATCGTGTTGCGAGTCCAGATTTACTTCTTTTTTACTAAAGGTATCATATGCAGATGATTTTAATACATATTTCGACGCACGAACTTTTCTGTGGTTATCAAGTGGTAGAACACCCGCTTCCTTGTAAGTCCCTAAATTTGAAGCATGAGATGGTACCCCAAGGGCTAATTTATAAGCTTTACAATCTACACTTTGTAGTTTGTTTAACAAATGCTTTGGAGCACTAAAAAATATTTCCTGAGCATAAGTTAACCGTGAACGCACAAGAGAATTTGCAAGGGATACAAGCGCTCTAGTATCTTGGCCCCAGTGTTGTTTACTTATAATTTTGAGAAAATTTAAAGCTTTCCTTGCCTTGTTTAGTATGTAATCTATATGTTGAGTCCATGAGAGTTTTGACAAAAGATAAACTCCCAGAAATTTTACAGTTTGTGTATAATTAATGACAGTTCCATTGATTGTGAAAGTAGGAAGTTTTTCTGGGTTGCACCCAGAGTTAAATAGTACTATATTTGTTTTTTCCAATGATAGATTTAAGCCATTCTCTGTCATAAACATATTGATTTTATCCAGTTCACGTTGATATACTTTTTTTGTATAGTTTAATACTCTAGCTGGGGTGTTACGTTTTATTGTTACCTTTATCCACATACAGATGTCGTCTGCATACTGAGCCAAAACTGTGTCTTTAGATAGATTATTTGGTAAATCTGCTATTAATATATTAAACAAAATAGGTGAAATAACAGAGCCTTGAGGAAGACCCATGTGAAGTTTTCTGGGTTTTGAATACGTGTTTCCAACTCTTACTTGTATGAATCGTTCTGATAAAAAAAATTCGCTATGTACTTGTACATGTTACCTAATATATTCCAATTTTTAAGTTTTTGTAAAAGTTTGTTATGCCATACAAGGTCATAAGCTTTTTTAACATCGAAAAAGGTTGCAAGAATATTTTGTCACCTGGCAAACTGTTGCTTTACTTGTGTCGTTAGTTTTACCAGATGATCAATGGTAGATCGACCTTTTTGAAAGCCTGCTTGATTTATAGGTATAATGCCTTGTTTTTCACAGAAATGAACTAATCTATGTAAACGATCTTTTCCATGAATTTACATGCATGAGATGTTAACGCAATAGGGCGATAGCTACTTTTATCTGTTCTAAGTTTTCCTTGTTTATGTATAGGGATAACAACTGAATGTTTCCAGATTCGAGGAATTTCACCAGTCGACCAACATTTTTGTAGAAGTACATATAAAAAATTGATGACATTGTTTGGTAAATGCCTTAGCATTTCATTCGATATCCTGTCTAGTCCTACAGATGTTTTCTTTTTGCTAAGCTTGAAAATGTTTTCTTTAACTTCATCCAGTGTAATATCGGCATTTACATAACTGTTTCTTGTAGGCATACTGCTGTCATCATTTGTTGTGGATTTGTTTTTCTCTTGATTTTCTCTATATTGTCTACCTTCAGCTGATAAACCTGTAATTCTACTATTGTTTGCAAACATATCAGCAAATGCTTCTGCTTTTTCTCCGTTACAAGGTAGATCTGAAGTTTCCAGTTTTATTGGACATTGTGGTAAATATATTCCATTTTTCATAGTTTTCATTTTTCCCCATACTTTTTGTATATCTTTATGACTGTAAACTTCGTTAACACAGAAAGATGACCAGTATTGTCTTTTCGCTTATGCATTTATTCTGTTTGCTTTATTTTTTGCCTGTTTAGACTCTAAATGATTTTGGGGAGATTTGTCCTTTAAGTAAATATTAAATTTCATCCATTTTTCAACTCTAGCCTTTTCACAGTCCTCGTTCCACCAGATATTACCAGAATGTTTATGAGACTTTTTTGATTTACATTTAGGGATAGACTCATTTGCTGCGTTCAGAACTGCATTTGTAAATAATGAATACAATTCATTAACGTCTTTATCATTTATGTTTTCAACATGAAATGTTGACAATAAATATGAAATTTTTTTCCCAGTTAGCAAGTTTGTATTTGTATTTTGGTATTTTATCCTCAGTTGGATCGGTGGATCTTATATTTGTTATCACAAAACTAGTAATAATATATGATCACTATGTAGGTTATCATTTAGTGAACTCCACTCACAAATTGGTGCTAGATCTGGAGAAACAAGAGTTAAATCAATAGCAGATGCTCTATGATAAGGATTATCGGGAATGCGTGTTACTCGACCGTCATTCAGGAGATATAAGCTTGCATCAACAATATTATCAATAAAACGATTGCTTATGATATTTTGACAATTCCTCTCCCAAAATGGGGCATGTGCATTGAAATCTCCCGTTACAAGAATTTTTGTACCTTTATCTGGTTGAAGTGTACGAATCCATTCTGTGTTTTCATTGTCTGGGCCTTTTGGTAAATACACAGATATGACAGTTAACAGGGTGTTATCAAATTGAACTGTTACAGCGCAAGATTGTATATTGGATATATCTGGTGGAACGGGGCTGGAACATAGAGTGTAATCCACCCCTTCATGGATATAAATTGCCGTACTAACTTTCCCGTTGGTATCTTCCTTTTGATAAATTGGAGGGTAATAGTAGTTATCTAACCTAGGCATTTTTTCCTTCTTAACATTTAGAGACTGCAGACTTAAGATATCATATTAATGACAGGCAAGATGTTGAACTAGATGATCAAGATTACTACTAATGGAACGACAGTTCCATTTAAAAACATTGAAATTATGTTTTGTTGCCATAGACTAGGTGAAAAGGTGATGAATACAATTATTGAGTAACAAATATAACGATTAGACAATTCAGTATTTTTCTAAATAAAAGGAAGTCAAACTATCTATAACCAAGGAACAAAGAAGAGAATCCAATAAGACACTAAAGAAGGTAGATCCAAATCTAAAGCAGAATGATCAGTGGTAACACAACAGTGTTTGCGTAATGTCACATTCAAGCACATGGTGGAGTTGTTTACTCAAGTCAGTAGGGAGCCCAGTCCACCAAGCTGCAGTAAGGATTGAACCAGCTGTAGTGATGGTGGGCAGGGTAGTCTTGGTACCGGGGACGTGGTGGGGGTCGCGCTGATTTCTTGGGAGTCTCCCACAGCAGGTCCCTGACGTGGCGCCCAACGTTCCCTGCCAGCAGACTCGAGCCCCTCCGTGTCAGGTGGATGCCGTCTCGCAGGTGATGTGTCTTGATATTGTTGTTGTCTATAACAGAAATATTCTCCAACCCGAACAACTCAGATGCTACAATGGCATTGAAAAGTTGTCGTTTGACTTCTAGGTTTTTGTCTGCGACGGTTGTGATTTTGCTAATCACAAACTTGGTTTTCGGGTGTTTCATTGCAACTGTCTTTAAAACTCGAACGAAGGATTCACTCACTTGTTTAGCCTCTGGTGACTTTAAGTCGTTGATACAGCTGTGTACAACCACAGCGTCGGGCTGCTGGTCAGAAGCATCAACGTCACGAGACCTATGTTCAACATCGCTCATGGTGGAGCTCCTTCTTTTGGTAGCATCGAAATAAGCTACACACAAAAAGTTAAGGATCACTTTCACAAACATTCATAACTGTCAAAATAAGAAAGTCAATGCGTTGAAGTTTGGCCAACATTTAATTCCATTCTTTAGTGATAACGATACACAATTGCCTTCAATCTTGAGCAATCGTTTGGTGTGTACATTTGATTAAAGTGGGTACGTATCCAAATTTGATTTCCCAAAGTCATTGAAATCACAAGACAGGGCATACTGATGCTCCCAAAAGCTCAGTAATGCGTGTAACCACCATGGCTGTTCTGGCACTCGACGCAGCGAGTCCTCATCGAGTTGACCAGGTTGGTGAAGATCCTCTGTGGAAGCGCCTGCCACTCAGCCTGCAGCATCTGGTAGAGGTGTTGGGCATCCCTGGGAGGGGGGGGGGTGGCTCCTCACTTTGCAATCCAGCTCATCCCAGAGGTTCTCAATCGGGTTGAGATCGGGACTGCATGCTGGCCACTCCATTCTGTTGACTCCAGACTGCTGCAGGAAGTCGTTGACCACCCTTGCCCTGTGGGGGCGAGCATTGTCATCCTGGTAGACAGCCCTCAGTCCCATCTGCTGCAGTGTAGGCACAGCCAGCGGTCGAAGGATCTCATCCCGGTATTGGATGCCAGTCAGGTTACCCTGTACATGATACAAGGGTGTTCTGTGGTGAAGACTGAAGGCCCCCCAGACCATTACAGAACCTCCACCAAAGGCCACCTTTTCTTGGACAGTGGCGTCAGTAAAGCGTTGCCCTGGGCGCCTCCAGACCCTCAGTCGGCCGTCGTTGTGGTGAAGGGTGAAGCGTGATTCATCACTGAACAGGACCTGGGACCATTGCTGACGTGTCCACCTCACGTGACGTGCGCATAAGGCGCAGCGTGCTGCCCTATGGGCTGGAGTTAAGCGTGGCCGTACTGCTGGGCGACGAGAACGGAGATTAAACCCATGTAGGCGGTTCCGTATGGTCTGCTGGCTGATGTTGATGTTAGTAGCCACCCTGAACTGCCTTTGAATTATGCTGGAAGAGGCTGTTCTTGTCTGCAGGGCTTGTCGTTCAATGAGACGATCGTCACGTGGGGTTGTCTTCTTCGGTCGACCAGATCTGCGTCTTTCATGGACAATCCCAGTGGCTGTGAAGCGTTGAATCAGTCGGACAATGACCGAGATGGACACATGAAGTCGCCTGGCCACTTCTCGCTTGGGAACACCATCTTGGAACCATGCAACAGCTCGTCCCCTATCCAACTCGCTTAATTTTCGTCGTGGAGGCATTGTCAGATCAGGCCTACTACTGGTGGAATGTCTTCTTATATAGCCAAGCGAGCGACAGCATCTCACACATAAACAGCAGTGCTTGCACGTGCATAATGGTTTTTCCATCTGGCAAGTGCAATGTGTTCAGGCAGAACGGTCCAAAACAAGGTCATTTTTCGCAAGTTTCCGCTTTTCCGTTTGCGGCCCAGCTCAGTAGTAGAGAATCCCGTGCAATTTTCGCACTAACACAACATCGCCCACTTACAGCTGAACAAGAATTCATGACAATTTGGCTGGACTAAGAAATAAATAACAGTAGCGAACTGAGTTTATTACGCACCTGTTTTCACATACTGATCCTTAACTTTTTGTGCGTAGTATAGTACGATCTGCCGAGTAGTTTCTCGTTTATGCCATTTGCGACAGAGTCATGAAAGATCGCAACCTTTGGAAGACGGTCGTCTAGTTTTGTTTTCATATTCTTGTTTTGGGTGTTCTTATTTCGGCAGTGTGTTTTGACGTCATCAGTTTTTTCGTGTTCATGGACTGGAGATTTTGCGACACTATTTACGTTTTTGTTCTTAGTGGATTTCACTTTTTCATTTTGTTTTATTTTCTGTAGCCCAGATTTTTGAGGCACAGAGAGCGGTTTAGTCTTGACAGCATTATTTGTACTACTAGATTTTGCCACTTCGGCGTAAGTTGGGACTGCCAAAGAGCGGAAATCGGTCTGAGTTGCCTGGGTCGTCATGGCAACACCTACTGGCTTCATGTTTTTAAGCATCATTGTTTGCGTTTCTACGGCGTTCTCTAGCGATGCGATGCGGTTGTAGAGAGTTGTTAGTGCCTTTTTAATGTCGATTGTATCTATATTTCCAGTACCGACCTCATTTGACGTTGTATCTTGTTCAGGTCGTGGTCCGTGGAAGGATGCCTGAACAGCTGTTGGCGATGCAGACAACGGCGTGTCGACTCGCTGGTTGACTTGCATGGCGTTGTTTTCCCCGTGGCGATCCTTCCCCAGTAGTGTGGATGATCGCCACGGTCGCCGGGTGGTAACGTTCGGCGTCGCCAACCTTCTAATTATTCTAGATTTCATTTTCCAGCCTGACTTGACTAAAAACTTTGCCACGGATGTTGCTCAGCTGCTGTATGTGTTCGCCATCTTGTCACCGTGTCGTGTGTGTGTGTGTGTGTGTGAGTGAGTGAGTGTGTGTGTGTGTGTGTGTGTGTGTTTTGCACGTGTATGTGTGTGTGTGTGTGTGTGTGTGTTTGCACGTGTGTGTGTTGTTGTTGTTTTGTTTTACGTCTTTCCACATTACGTGATATTTGACGGAAAAAAAATCGGGGCTGGGAAAACAGGTTAACATAACGAGTCAAAAGAATTAACTTTTGTACAGCTATGACACAAAAACAGAAAATCCACTTAATCAAAGATGGGAAAAAAAAACAAAAGCAAAGATATAACTCTTCTTCTCTCACAACTGACTGTTA
>CM065744.1:43989639-43992139 GCA_033310375.1 Conus canariensis
TGGCAGACGAAGAGGACAGTGTGATGCACCAAAAAATGAAGAGATGGATTTTGGCCTTAGGGGAAAAAAATTAAAAAAGAGAAAAGTAAAAACAAAACAAAACAAAAAACTACCACCATAGGTGCTCCATTGATCCGAGAACTGATGCCACAAAAAAGGAAAGGCCCAGTATGAGTTTGCCCCAATCTCTAGGAGTCTTCGCAATGTAGGACTTGAGATTATTCCAATGTTTGTTTGGTTGGTGATGTTTCTTGCTCTTCCCTTAAGTCTGGATGAGCAGCCGCTTCCTCTCGTGATCTGAAAGATGGTCTATGGTATAGTGGCTTTGCTCTTGTTTGCTTAAGTCATTGTTCAGATTTCTTATCACATCAGATCGGCCAAGCTGTAATCCAGTTCTTATCATTGCCTTGCCAGCCAGTGTGTCTGCTCTCTCGTTTCCTTTAACTCCAGCATGTCCAGGGCAGTACATCCATATGAGTCTCTCCAATGGAAGGCTGCGCATTAGTTCATTCCAAGCAGAGCTTCCTATTCCACTTTTCACTTTCCGAAGTAGGTTCATGGAGTCAGTCAGTATCATGGCTTGTTGAGTTTGAAACTGGCTTATGGATGTAAGCCAGTGGAGTGCTTGTGTCACTGCTTCTACCTCCATTGTTAGACTTGAAGTTGTTAAACTGTGCGCACCATTGTCTTCCTGAATAGTTCGGCCATTTTGCTTCACTGTGTATCCCCAGCCTGACTTACCTTTGGTGACAGAACCGTCAGTGTATATTAAAATATTATCTTTTGTGCAAAGGTCTTCTACCTGCATCTGAATTTCTGCGTTGGTTTTGCCTTCTGGCCATTCTCGACAATGTCTTCCAAGTTCTGGAGCGATGGCAATGAATCGTAAACACACACACACACACACACACACACACACACACACACACACACACACACACACACACACGCACATACACACGCACATACACACGCACGCATGCGCACGCACGCACACGCACACGCACGCACGCACACACTCACGCACACACACACACACACACACACACACTCAAACGCACACACACAGACACACAGACACACAGACACACACACATACACACACACACACACACACACACACACACACACACACACACACACACACACACACACATACACACACACACACACACTGGAACATAATGCTGCATACATAAACACACTATATAACCGGTGAACAGCTCATTTGTACACGAGCAAAGTGTGCAAGTGACATGTAGTAATTTAGTAATATTTCAGGTGGTACCCTGCAACTGGCGTTTGAACAGGTACGTTTTAAGTGCAGACTTAAAAGTCGGGAAGGAGGGGGCATGACGTAGATGGAAAGGCAGTGAATTCCAGAGTATTGGCGCAGAAAATGAGAATGCTCTAGAACCGTGCTGCTTTCGGTTATATGAGGGAATTCGAAAAATTTGGTCATCAGAGGAAGAACGGAGGGGACGTAGGAATATATATTTCGAAGCGATCAGAGAGATAGGCAGGCCCTTCACCTGTGATAACCTTATAACATAGACACGCCGTCTTATACTGAATTCTGTGCTCGATTTTGAGCCAGTGTAATTTCTTCAAGAGATCCGAAGTATGGTGCTGTTTTGGCACCTCAAAGAAAAGGTGAGCGGCTGAATTTTGAACACGTTGTAGTGGCTGGAGTAAGGCTGCAAGTACACCAAGGAGGAGAGCATTACAAAAATCTAGTCTTGACAGAATTCAGGAAGACACAAACTTCTTCGTGGCCTGTTCTGTAAGGAAAGGTCTGATAGAGGTAATGCGACGGAGTTCAAGAAAGGATGCTCGGCAGATTTTGACTATGTGGTGTTTCAGGGTGAGATCAGAGTCGAGATAGAAGCCTTAACAATACCAATAGCCCTAGACATGTCAACAATGTCACTGTCCTTAATAGCAACAACAGCACTAGACATGTCAACAATGTCACTGTCCTTAACAGTAACAGCAGCACTAGACATGTCAACAATGTCACTGTCAACAGTAACATTAGCACTAGACATGTCCACAATGCCACTGTCCTTAACAGTAACAGCAGCACTAGACATGTCCACAGTGTCATGTTCAAAAGGAAATACGTTCGAATCTCACTGTCTGAGGTCCTGGACAGAGGATCTGGGAGGAAAGGGAGAGGACGTTGGGACTGGGGCACTATGAATGATGGAGGGTGATCACCAACAAAATGCAGTTTAAGTGCGAGCAGGTGTGAGAGTTTAAATGGAATGATGGAAAATGGTTACCAAAATGAATATTGTCAAGTTGGAGGGAAGAGGTGTGTGTGTGGGGGGGGGGGGGGGGAGGGGGGGGTAATAGAGTGATGGGGGATGATCACTAACATCACAGGGGTCAAATTAGAGGGGTGTGCATGTAGGGGTGGGAGGGGGGAGGGGGATGGGGGTAGACGAGGCCCATCAGCCAGGAAGGGCAGCTTGTCCAGAAGAGGACCAACTCTGAT
>CM065744.1:43997139-44007139 GCA_033310375.1 Conus canariensis
GACCTGGGAATGGCAGACAGACTGGAATGAACTCTTACTTCGCTAAAGGTGGCAGTGACAGATCACTACGGTCCATAATGCTACACGTAGACCTGGGAATGGCAGACAGACTGGAATGAACTCTTACTTCGCTAAAGGTGGCAGTGACAGATCACTACGGTCCAAGAGCAGCTGTAAATAGGACAGGCAAGACCATCAAGAAAAAGAAATATCCTTCCTCAATTATAATGTAGAAAATTTATATTCTAAACTAAATGATACAGCATTTATTAATTATGTAAATACTTTTGACATTGTGTGCTTAACTGAAACGTTTATTGACAAGAAGTTTGATTTTTCTGGTATCTTTCTCAACTTTGTGAAATACCATGCACCAGCAAAAAAATTATCACAAAAAGGTCGAAATTCTGGTGGGGTTTTATTTATGGTTAAAAGAATTTACGAAAAGTTTCTTAGTCAAATTAATGTTAGTTGTGATAATATGGTTGTTTTGAAAGCAAATAAAGCATTATTTAACACATCTAAAGATTTACTACTGGTAGGTTGTTATGTAGTACCAGAAGGAGGGCCAATTTATGATGACTTAACAGTTAAAGATGGAATTATGATTGTAGAGGATACTTTAGTAGATATACTAGAAAATAAGGATGCTAATATCCCTATGTGTGGGGACTTTAATGCTCGAACAGGAAGCCAGCAGCCAATGCATGAGAATATATCTTCCTATTTTCAAAATACTGATGATGATGGTGATGGTGATGATGAGGAGGATGGTGGTGGTGGTAATATTAATCACGACATTTATTGTGATGGTTATTATGATATTGTTGATGATGATGGTAACATGGATTGTGCTTATGGTGTGAATGATTCGAATTACATGTTATATGATAATACTGATATAAAACATGACTTTAAACGTCGTTCTAAAGATATGCGTGTAAATAAGTTTGGAAAATCCTCATTAGACATGTGTTTTTTGTTTGACCTTGGGATTCTGAATGGAACATGTATAGATGATTCAAACGGAGAGTTCACTTTTGTTTCCTGTAATGGTAGTAGTGTTGTTGACTATTATATTGCTTCTGAAGATTTACTATGTAATTGCAGAGTGACTGTTGGTGATAGCTTGTTTTCTTGGCCTTTGCCTTTAGAACTGAAATGGAAAACCACTAGTGTAAACAAGACAGAAAAATCATCACAAGTGTGTCGGGAAGAACACTTTGTGTGGTCAGATGACAATGAGGAAATTTACAAGGAAGAATTGAACTCAGATGAATTTAAACAATGTCTAGAAAGAGCTTTACTTTATATTACTACAGATATAAACATGTGTATTGAGTTATTTACAAATGCTTTATGTAGTGCTGCTGCCTGTATGGTGAGAGTTGTGGGACAAAGAAATAAAAAAGTGGATGATTGGTTTGATTGGGAGTGTGGAAAGAAGAAAAGGAAGGTAAAAAGTTGGTTAAAACGTTACCAAAGAGTTAAGTCTGTAGATCTGAGGATAGAATATAAAGCAACTTATGTAAAGGAAAGAAAAGAATATATTGATTTCAGAAAAGAGAAGAAAAGAAAATTTGACGCAGAACGATTAGAGAAACTAAAAGCTAGCGTGAACGACACTAAACTATTCTGGTCAACGATTAGATCAATCAGCAGGAAAGCAGTTATTTATAACGAAATAAGCTCTCAGCAATGGTACGAACATTTCTTTGGTGTCTTCAATGGATTTACTGACGTAGCTGATGATATGAACATAGTAATAGACAGTGAAGAATACTATCTTGATGAACCCCTATTTAATGAAAATATCTCAAGAAATGAGATCATAAATAGCATAAAGCATCTTAAATGTGGCAAGAGTGCAGGTCCTGACAGAATAATTAGTGTTTAAAAATGGTAACTCTGTTGTTATTGATTTCTTAGTAACACTCTTTAATTCTTTGTTCGAAAAAGGAATCTTCCCTGAACTGTGGTCTAAATCCATAATAATTCCCCTTTATAAAAGGGGTAATTCTAATAACCCTGATAATTATCGTGGCATTGCTTTGACTAGTATATTAAGTAAAATGTATACGCATATTATGAATAAAAGATTAACAGCATGGGCTGATAAAGAAAATAAAATAATAGAAGAACAAGCTGGCTTCAGATCTGGCTACAGCACTACCGATCATATATTTACCTTGTATGCCATTGTCCAAAAATACCTATTAAGAAAATCTAAATTATATGTCGCCTTCGTAGATTTTCAAAAGGCTTTCGATTGTGTAAACAGAAACATTTTATGGAACATTTTGAGAAAGAATGGTGTAAATGGAAAGTTGTATGCAGTCCTTCGAGGAATGTATGATTCGGTCCGTGCGTGTGTCCGTGACAAAGGTGTTTTCTCGGATTATTTCGATTGCCCACGTGGGGTGAGAGAGAGACAGAGAGAGACAGAGACAGGGACAGAGACAGAAACAGAGAGATGCATGCGCGAACGCGCGTATACAGATGGTGGATCATCTTGTAATTTGCTGACTTTGTTCAATTAACACTTTCCTAATCTTCATTGCTTCTGCTAAAAATCTAGCCAGGGATATCGTTACATTTTCATTGTTATTTGAAAGAATATATGTTACCGATCTCTGATCAGGCTTTCCTGTAAAGGTCTGTCTTCTCTCTCTCTCTCTCTCTCTCTCTCTCTCTCTCTCTCTCTCTCTCTCTCTCTCTCTCTCTCTCTCTCTCCCGCTACTCTTCTCAATCTACATTAATGACCTACCCCTACATGTGAGATCTGCATGCGACCTCTTTGCAGATGACACCACAATTCACACCAGCCATAATGATCCTTCCAGTCTTTCAAAACATTTGCAAGAGAGTACCAATGACCTTGTAAAATGGACCGAACTAAATCACATGTCACTTCACCCTCAAAAAACAAAACTGATGTACATTACATCTAGGCAAAAAAGACAAAAGCTCACCAATGATTTCCCTCCTATACACCTCAATAATGTACTTGTGGAACAAGTCACTCATCATAAAGTATTAGGACTAATAATTGACAATAGTCTCAGCTGGAATCCCCACATAACGTTACTATGCAAAAAGCTCTCCCAGAAAGTCTATCAGCTCACCAAAATCAAACACTTTCTTGACCTTCATTCACGAAAACTTTTTTTCCATGCTCATATTCAGTCTTATGTTGATTATGCATCGACTATATGGGATTCTGCAAGTGCAAACACACTAAAACCATTGTTCAGCCTACATAAACGAGCGCTCAAATTAATCCTTCTGAAGAAAACTAGCCTCGAAAGCTCTGATTATAAACATCTTCACATTCTTCCATTCAGCCAGAGACTCAAATACAACAAAGGGCTAATGATGCACAAGATTCTGACCGGGAATGCCCCAACAACTTTAATGAGACGATTCTCAAAAGTCTCGTCGAGAAACTCCCACAAACTCCATATCCCAATCCCCAGAATTGACCTATTTAAATCAAGTCTAACGTACTCGGAACCTCTTTGTGGAACTCCCTTCCAGAATCCATCAAACAAATCCATTGTACCACAACTTTCAAAAACACTTACCTTACCCATCTTCTGCGGTAAAAAAACAAACACAAAAAAACAAAAAAAAAACCCACAAGTAATACCAACAAGTGATCTCAAAAGCATAAATCATCCCCTTTTCATGTACTTAACCAATTTGTCTTTTCTATTTTTTTTTCTTCTTTTATCATGTATCAAGTATTTATATATATATATATGTATACGTGTATGTATATATATGTTTATATATGTATATATGTATACATACATATATATATCACCAATGTGAGTGTGTGTATGTATGTAGTATGTTTGTATGTATGTATGTATGTGTGTGTATGTGTGTATATGTATGTGTACGTGTGCGCATGTATATGTATGTGCGTGTGTATGTGTGTGTGTATGTGTGTATATGTATATATATATATATATATATATATATAATTATATATGTATATGCATGTATGTGTATGTGTGTGTGGGTATATATATGTGTGCATATGGATATAATCTTATGAAAAATGATTATATGTTGTGCCCTTTTTTCACTCTCTCTCTCTCTCTCTCTCTCTCTCTCTCTCTCTCTCTCACTGTCTGTCTCTCTGTCTCTCTGTCTCTCTCTCTCTCTCTCTCTCTCTCTCTCTCTCTCTCTCTCTTTCTCTCTCTGTCTGTGCGTGCGTGCATGTGTATGTTCCGAATTCCGTACATACTTTGTCATATTCTTTTTTACTGTCTGATTTTATACATGCTAATTGTTGTACGTTTTAGTACATTTCCATTCCAAATCGTTACATTTCATGCTGTTCCCCCTCTCCCTTCCATCCTCTCTCTCTCTCTCTCTCTCTCCTCTCTCTCTCTCTCTCTCTCTCTCTCTCTCTCTTTTTTTTCTTTTTTTTTCTCCTCCCCCCCCCCCCTCCCCCAATTTCATCTCACTTTGCTTAATACCTTCTACGTATTTTCATGCCTTGCGAAAAATGATTACATGTTGTGCCTTGCTCTGCCTCTCTCTCTCTCTCTCTCTCTCTCTCTCTCTCTCTCTCTCTCTCTCTCTCTCTCTCTCTCCCTCTCTCTCTCTCTCTCTCTCTCTCTCTCTCTCTCTCTCTCTCTCTCTCTCTCTGCGTGCGAGCGTGCGTGTACGTGTGTGTTCAAAAATATGTACGCACTTTGTCATATTCACTTCACTGTCTGTTTTCATACATGCCAATCTTGTACGTTGTAGTACATTTACATATGTTCCCCCAGCCCACCTCACTCCCTACCCCCACTCTCCCCTTCCTCTTCATTATTGTTATTCTCATTTTTATTTTTATTTTATTCTCTTATTATTATTATTTTGTTTGTTTTGTTTATTATTATTCTTCTTTTTTGTTTTGTTTTCATTTCTCTTCTATTTTCATTTGATGTTCCTCTATGATTACATGACCGCTTTGCTTGCTTCTTTGCTTTCTTACATTAATTGATTTCACTGCATGTTGTAGTCCCTACTCAGGGCGAGGACTGGATGTAAAAAAGCACGTCAGTGCTTATCTATTATCCTCGTAAATAAAGAATTTTGTCTTGTCTTGTCTTGTCTTGTCTCTCTCTCTCTCCTCTCAGATCATGGAGAGAGAGAGAGAGAGAGAGAGAGAGAGAGAGAGAGAGAGAGAGAGAGAGAGAGACCTACTGAGGTCAGAAAGAAACAGGAATCAGGGCTGGATGTGAACCATTCTCCACGTGCTGACGAACTACACAGGACAGAGTGGTAGAGGGAGGAGGTCAGAGGGAATGCAGGGGACGGGTCTTCCTCTCTGCTCATGACTGAAGCTGGGTTTTTTCCCTCATCACAGTTGTTAAGCATGAGCGGATCATGTGTGTGTTACACAGCATTGAAAGAAGGCGCTCGTTCCCAGTTTGTATACGCAGCATATCACATCCAGTTACCGAGTTTGTCCGAAACCATTATAACTGGACTGTCAGGAATCTACTGTCCAAGCTTTCTTTGCTGCTGAAGTCAAGACTGTTATCAAGGCAATAGGGACATTTGCTCGCGTCAAACGATGTCATTTCATCTCTGACTGTCGTTGTGCCATAAGATTCAAGGCCTTGACCTCTCAGAGGAATACAACATCGCTGATGTTAAAATTGAACAATGGAATGAAGTGGTACTAACAGACAAAACAGACAATTCGTAGAGACAGATGGAAGAAACAGTGTAAAGAGATAGACCAGAGAAACTGACAGAAATACAGCAATGAGACAGACAAAAGAAACAGACATACAGCATGCTTACAGAAGAAAGAGACAGAGTATACACACAGAAGAAACAGGCACAGAGTGCACAGACAAAAGAAACAGACAGACTATACAAGCAAACAACAGATACAGAGAGAGCGGGAAGACTCAGAAGATATGCAAAGAGAATGTGAGTACAGCCGGTCATGCTGTGAAACAGACATTCAGAGTGTACAGACAGAAGAAAAAAGATGGACAGAGTGCACAGACAGACAGACCAAACACATTACAAAGGCAAAAGAACCAGACAGATTGTCTGTGAACACAGTTTAAAAACAGACAGAGCGTAGAGACGGATTGAAGAAACACAGAGATGCAGTGTGGAAACAGAAGATACGATACGACGGAAAGAGTATACAGACAGACAGCTAAAAAGAGGGACTGAGTCCACAGACAGACAAAGCAAACAGTACACAGACAGATAAAACAAACAGTGCACAGACAGATAAAACAAACAGTGCACAGACAGACAAAACAAACAGTGCACAGACAGGCAAAACAAACAGTGCACAGACGGACAAAATAAACAGTGCACAGACAGATAAAACAGTGCACAGACAGACAAAGCAAACAGTGCACAGACAGATAAAACAAACAGTGCACAGACAGACAAAACAAGCAGTGCACAGACAGATAAAACAAACAGTGCACAGACAGACAAAACAAACAGTGCACAGACAGACAAAACAAGCAGTGCACAGACAGATAAAACAAACAATGCACAGACAGACAAAACAAACAGTGCACAGACAGACAAAACAAACAGTGCACAGACAGATAAAACAAACAGTGCACAGACAGATAAAACAAACAGTGCACAGACAGACAAAACAAGCAGTGCACAGACAGATAAAACAAACAGTGCACAGACAGACAAAACAAGCAGTGCACAGACAGATAAAACAAACAGTGCACAGACAGACAAAGCAAACAGTGCACAGACAGATAAAACAAACAGTGCACAGACAGACAAAGCAAACAGTGCACAGACAGACTAAGCAAACAGTGCACAGACAAAGCAAACAGTGCACAGACAGATAAAACAAAGTGCACAGACAGACAAAACAAACAGTGCATAGACAGACAAAGCAAACAGTGCACAGACAGACAAAACAAACAGTGCACAGACAGACAAAACAAACAGTGCACAGACAGATAAAACAAACAGTGCACAGACAGATAAAACAGTGCACAGACAGACAAAACAAACAGTACACAGACAGATAAAACAAACAGTGCACAGACAGATAAAACAAACAGTGCACAGACAGACAAAACAAACAGTGCACAGACAGATAAAACAAACAGTGCACAGACAGACAAAGCAAACAGTGCACAGACAGATAAAACAAACAGTGCACAGACAGACAAAGCAAACAGTGCACAGACAGACTAAGCAAACAGTGCACAGACAAAGCAAACAGTGCACAGACAGATAAAACAAAGTGCACAGACAGACAAAACAAACAGTGCATAGACAGACAAAGCAAACAGTGCACAGACAGACAAAACAAACAGTGCACAGACAGACAAAAACAGTGCACAGACAGACAAAGCAAACAGTGCACAGACAGACAAAACAAACAGTGCACAGACAGACAAAGCAAACAGTGCACAGACAGACAAAACAAACACTGCACAGACAGACAAAGCAAACAGTGCACAGACAAAGTAAACAGTGCACAGACAGACAAAGCAAACAGTGCACAGACATAAAACAACCAGTGTACACAGAGAACAGTGTACAGACGGTCAGAAGAAACTGTCAAAGACGGAGTGTTGACAGACAGAAGAAACAGAGCATACAGACAGAAGACATTGACCACAACGGAGTGTAAAGGTGGACAGTGCTGTCTGGTGTTCGTGGGGACGATGACGTCACAGAGGTCAGCACGATGTGGCCCACAGCCCTTCAGACTGGACAGGGGTGGACATCAACTCTCTGTGTGTGTGTGTGTGTGTGTGTGTGTGTGTGTGTGTGTGTGTGTGTGTGTGTGTGTGTGTGTGTGTTCGTTCTTCTGTTTAACGTCTGTTCACTTTGAGTGATATTAGACGTGAATTGAATGAAGAGAATGACTGAAGGAATGAATGATTAAGTGAACAATCCTATATGTTATATAAGCGTGTATGTAGGCTTTTGTATGTGAGTGTATACGTGTATGTATCTGTAAATGTATCTAAACCCAAAAAAACAAACAAACAAACAAACAAACAAACAAACAAACAAACAAAACAAACAAACAAAAAAAGAAATATTAAATACAACAATTAATGGATAGATGAACAGAAGATATAGATCTAACATACAGCAATAAAACAAAAATCCTTCACTATCTAAACTTTAGAGTAAAGGAGTAAAATGCAGGCCATCATTATATAACGCACTATGAACTAACACAAAACAATCTAAAGAAAAAGTTCAGTCGGACTATGAAATAAGTGTTCAGCAATTTCGATCAGCAGAAATTGATCCAAAAGTATATCTTGCAAGTTTTTTTTTGTTTTTTTTTTGAGAAAAATTATTAGATCTTAACGATGTTGGTAAAATAGTAGTTAATTTGCGACAATTAAATAAAATATGGCTCAATGTTATTTCTTTACCACAGATACAATTAGCATTTTTACTAAACTTTGTTTTTAAAGCATTTAGTTGAAAAGTTTTGTGTGCGTGTGTGTGTAGTAGTAGTAGTAGTAGTAGTAGTAGTAGTAGTAGTAGTAGTAGTACTTCAGTTTTACGTCTTTTCACATATGTGATATTAGACAAAGAGAGAGAGAGAGAGAGAGAGAGAGAGAGAGAGAGAGAGAGAGAGAGAGAGAGAGAGAGAGATGTCTGTGACTATGTAAGTGTATGCATAATGTGGATTTCTAAGTGCATATAAATGTCCCACTAAGCATCCCTACAACATACTGCAATTAATCTTAAAGTAAATGCTTAACTGGACTACAAATTAAGGAGAAAACAACATTGAAGGCAAGCTTTAAATCTGAAAAGACATCACACAATGACATGCCTGATAATGGTGGTAAGTGAGCTTGAAGAGGTAAACAGTCAAACAGCAGATGCTTGCTGGTTATTCTTCGTTCTCCACAAATACATTTTGCTTCGTTTGTATATTTAGTTTTTAAGGCATCAAGTTTTAATCTATAAAATATTGAAATGAAATTTCTGTATTGGTACATATTTTTCACTTGTAAATGAGGAACGCTGTTTACATGTTCATAATTAATTAAATGAGTGTTTTTATCAGCCACACCAAGAAACGTATTTTGTAGTGTTTTCTGAATCGGCACCAGACGGTTTGCTTTAATAATTGATTGACTTCAGGTAAAGAAAAGGATACATTCAATACCGTGGCGCACTTTTCATTTCTGGCTCCTCTCTTTGCACATATATCAGCTAGCTCATTACCCCAAATACCACAATGCGATGGAATCCAACAGAAGGTGACATCAGTTCCTTTACATATCAAGACATGAATAAGATGACATATTTCATTTGCAAGAAAGTTGTTCGAAACGGTATTTGGAAACTTTATGGTTTGCAGAACAGACATTGAATCCACACAAATAACTACTTTAAATATTGATTGTGGCAAGTCAGTTAAATGTCACAATGCCATAATAATAGCTATCATTTCGGCGACAAATATTGATCTGCCTTTTCCTAACAAATATATCTTTTCAACCTTTTGTGATGGTATAACAAAAGCAGAACCTGACTGATTATTAGACAATACTGAACCATCCGTGTAAACTTTAAGATGTTGAGGATATTTCTCTTGTATATGCATTTTTACAGAATAAGATAAAATATTTGGTTGGTCCGTTTTGCTCACATCAGTGTAATCAAGATCAAAATGTGCCCTGTTTCTTTCCCAACCTGGAGGAGAAATCAAGGCCACCTTCGCTAATGTCTCAGAACTGACTGTTGACTCTTTCAAAAGATGTTGTGTACAGGAACCAATGGTAGAATATGATGAAATAGTCTGAGCTCTTTTTGGATAATGAGATTCAGGTTTTACAGCAATCTCATTTTCGTTCACACCTGTGAGCGTTGAACATTTCATTACATATTTGGCAAGTGTTAGCTTTCTATGTTCGTCTAATGGTAAAATATTAATTTCTGTGTGTGTGTGTGTGTGTGTGTGTGTGTGTGTGTGTGTGTGTGTGTGTGTGTGTGTGTA
>CM065744.1:44012139-44022139 GCA_033310375.1 Conus canariensis
CGATTACATTATTATGTCTGCAAGGTTCTTTGTATATAAATCCAGACTTGAAAAGGTGCTTCCTCTGTTTCCTGTCTTCAGGAAATATTTTAAAATACCAAATAGAAAAATGCATTGCAAAAATGAATATGAACTATGTTGATTTTGTAAACTGTAAACAAGTGGGGTATTTTTTGCTCCCATAAGAAAACCTAACACAGAGTAACTTTTATTCAAGACTGGCACAGCCTTTTAAACTTGAATAAAGTCAGACAATTACATAGACGAACAATCTAATAGTGGGGGAAAAACCAAGCGCAGGCCAACAACTGAACTGTCTTCATAGTAATGACTTGGCAAAGATTAGGATTTAAGGAGGGGGGGGGGGGGGGGGGGGGGGGCGATTTGAAGATGGAGAAACTGGGAACATGAAATTAGTTGTTGGCCTGCGCTTGCCCCCCCCCCCCCCCCCCCCCCCCCCCCTCCTTAAGTCCTAATCTTTGCCAAGTCATTACTATGAAGACAGTTCAGTTGTTGGCCTGCGCTTGGTTTTTCCCCCACTATTAGATTGTTCGTCTATGTAATTGTCTGACTTTATTCAAGTTTAAAAGGCTGTGCCAGTCTTGAATAAAAGTTACTCTGTGTTAGGTTTTCTTATGGGAGCAAAAAATACCCCACTTGTTTACAGTTTATCGTTTACTGTTCCCTGCCTCATTTCATTTCCGATTTTGTTTTGATTAAGTTGAGGTTATTTGTATTTGTTTCTGTCCGTCTGTGTGTTTGTCTTTTGATCTCCCTTCCATCTTTGGGTGGATCCTCAAGCTTAGGCTCAAAGATTGTCCCCTACATTTTATACTATTTGCATAATGTCTTTAGTTTTTCCGCAACTTTTTTCCTCCCCACACTTTCGTTTGGTTTCATTTACTACTCTTCGCTGGCTGCTTTGGGGGTGCTATTGCATTCTTTTTTGCACCCTTGGTGGTGAGAACACCACAGTGTTATGGACTGTGGTGTGTCTCTATTTGACGCCAGGAGCGCAGACACAACCAGCCGTGTCTCCCTGATGAGTCCGACCCAGCGGACGAAAGGCCTCGGAACAGGCAATACAAATATATCTGCCTTCAAAGGGGATTGCAATGGTTCCCTTATGCAGCTAGTGAAGAGTTTTCATATCTGTAACATATTTTCTTAATTTCATGTTCCCAGTTTCTCCATCTTCAAATCCCCCCCCCCCCTCCCCCCTTAAGTCCTAATCTTTGCCAAGTCATTACTATGAAGACAGTTCAGTTGTTGGCCTGCGCTTGGTTTTTCCCCCACTATTAGATTGTTCGTCTATGTAATTGTCTGACTTTATTCAAGTTTAAAAGGCTGTGCCAGTCTTGAATAAAAGTTACTCTGTGTTAGGTTTTCTTATGGGAGCAAAAAATACCCCACTTGTTTACAGTTTATCGTTTACTGTTCCCTGCCTCATTTCATTTCCGATTATGTTGATTTTGCAAACAAATGGCAACAATATGATTTTTTTAATTGAAAACTAAGATTTGTGTGCTTGCGCGCGCACGTGTATGTATATGTGTAGTCCTGAGCAAAGCCTGGCGTGGCAGCTAAAAGTCAACCGTCGTTTCTGGATAAGTCATTTATTTGTACTGTTGATGTTGATTCCTATGCTTCTGTGTAGAAAACTTAAGGAATCTAGGGTTGTGTGTGTGTTGTTTGTTTGTTTGTTTTTCTTTTTCTGTCTGTCAGTCTGTCTGTCTCTTTGTCTGTCTTTCTGTCTCTCTCTGACTATTGATTTTGAAAAAAAGGACAACGCTCCAAAATAGTAAGGTTAATGTGTGACACTGACAATGTAGACACCATGTGCTTATTTTGTAATATGTATATGTTAAATAGGAATCGTTGTTCTTTTTGCAAACTTATCGCAGCTTTGTAATGTATTTATGTAAGATAAGATCTACTGTCATTTTGGGGTGTTGTAGTGCTGTTTTTTGTTGTTGTTGTTTTCTTTCTTTTCACGTTTTCCATTTGTGAATTTCTTTGCAAGCAAATAAAACGTTTGCACTTGGAAAAAAAAAGACTTTTTTTCATATAAACATATAACTTTTTATTAGCCGTATGTTTCAAGTAATGGTATCATGAGCTCTTAAAAAAATCACGGCGGTTGAATATTTAGTCCGTTGAACACAACAAGCGTGCCTTTTTCATCTTGAATATAGAACAGTAAACACATACAGGTAACCCCAGTTTGATTGGTATGAAAAGAAATCTTAAACGTTTACATGTGTTTGTTCATTTCTAAGTTGTTAGTGCTCTATAGACGTGTCTGGTACGAGTTATATAGGTAAACTTAGAATATCCTTTTTAGGGGGTGTCTCCTTGTTTGTTGTGTGTGCTCTGTGCTGTCATTTCTGCTGTTTGTTCTGTGTGCTCTGTGCTGTCATTTCTGCTGTTTGTTCTGTGTGCTCTGTGCTGTCATTTCTGCTGTTTGTTCTGTGTGCTCTGTGCTGTCATTTCTGCTGTTTGTTCTGTGTGCTCTGTGCTGTCATTTCTGCTGTTTGTTCTGTGTGCTCTGTGCTGTCATTTCTGCTGTTTGTTCTGTGTGCTCTGTGTTGTCATTTCTGCTGTTTGTTCTGTGTGCTCTGTGCTGTCATTTCTGCTGTTTGTTCTGTGTGCTCTGTGCTGTCATTTCTGCTGTTTGTTCTGTGTGCTCTGTGCTGTCATTTCTGCTGTTTGTTCTGTGTGCTCTGTGCTGTCATTTCTGCTGTTTGTTCTGTGTGCTCTGTGCTGTCATTTCTGCTGTTTGTTCTGTGTGCTCTGTGCTGTCATTTCTGCTGTTTGTTCTGTGTGCTCTGTGCTGTCATTTCTGCTGTTTGTTGTGTGTGCTCTGTGTTGTCATTTCTGTTGTTTGTTCTGTGTGTTCTGTGCTGTCATTTCTGCTGTTTGTTCTGTGTGTTCTGTGCTGTCATTTCTGCTGTTTGTTCTGTGTGTTCTGTGCTGTCATTTCTGCTGTTTGTTCTGTGTGCTCTGTGCTGTCATTTCTGCTAGGCGACTCGGTTTCATAAGCTGAAATCATTTGAGTTATGGGCGTGCCATCACAGGCGCAAGAGTTACGCTACTTGTTCGTTATTTATTTTTGTTTTTATTCACATTGATATTCAGTTTCTTGGAGTAGATATTTCTAGCATGTTCTTGATAACAAAGCTATGGATGATCTAACTGAAACAGAGTTCTCATATGAAACAGGACACAAACTAATGTTCATTTAGCCTACACAATACAAAATAGCAAGTGAACATTAAACAACAGCTTAATCAAGATCGTATGCATCATGGTACATACAAAAAGATAAATGAAATAAAAAGCTATTCGTATAAGTTAAAAATGAATATTTTTTAAAAAGCGTACAAATAAATCAACATCACTCATGATCATGATATGTTATTAAAATATGATATTGAGGAAGACAAAAAAAACCCACCACGGAAGGACTGACAAACAGGCAGAGAGAGAGAGAGAGAGAGAGAGAGAGAGGGGGGGGCAGGCAGGCAGGCATATCCATATATATGTATGGATATATAATTGTTCAGCATTATATATATATATATATATATATATATATATATATATATATATATATATATATATATTCAATTATAAACAAAACTTGCTCTTATGTCTTAGATTGAAGAAATAGGGGGAGATAAGCATTCATATCTGCAGTGGTAGATCATTCTGCCTAACTAACAGTATGTGCTTGAGTGGGTGAATGGGGAAAAATAAAATAAATGCTTCTCAAAATGAGCCTTCAGCAAGCTTATAGTCTCCAAGTGGGAGACGATCTCCAATGGGGAGGAAACCCACTAACATATAACTCCTGGTCAGACACCGATATTTCGAAACCTGATTGTTTCTCCTCAGTGACCGCGGAAAGTGGTAATTTGACTCCTCTGCCTTTTCGGTTTTAAGAAGAATGCTATCCCAGAAAAGGCTGGTGTGCAATACCGTAGTATGTTTGTTGAGTTTTCAAAAAACGCAGTGTAAATATATAATGAAAATTGGGACTGAGGGGATTACAACACAATCTGGTTTAAGAAGGTTCTGTACATTATCCATGAGGCTTATACAGAGTAGTAATGTACAATGTTGTAGAAGGGTACGATCATAGTAATAACAGCACAATGTACAAGATCCACATGCATTCACAGTTTGATCTGTGCCTGTAAGCATCATCTTATGTAGGAGACATTTTATGATGAAATACTTGTATCTAAAGTGTTTGTGAGCAATGAACTCTTCAGTTCAACAATTGTTTTACAGCTTATTAAGAAATACTGATAGATGAAGTATCAGTGAATAATATCATGATATAAAAGGCAGGCTCGGTATGTATAGATGAAGTATCAGTGAATAATATCATGATATAAAAGGCAGGCTCAGTATGTAGAGATGAAGTATCAGTGAATAATATCATGATATAAAAGGCAGGCTCAGTATGTAGAGATGAAGTATCAGTGAATAATATCATGATATAAAAGGCAGGCTCAGTATGTATAGATGAAGTATCAGTGAATAATATCATGATATAAAAGGCAGGCTCAGTATGTAGAGATGAAGTATCAGTGAATAATATCATGATATAAAAGGCAGGCTCAGTATGTAGAGATGAAGTATCAGTGAATAATATCATGATATAAAAGGCAGGCTCAGTATGTAGAGATGAAGTATCAGTGAATAATATCATGATATTAAAGGCAGGCTCAGTATGTAGAGATGAAGTATCAGTGAATAATATCATGATATAAAAGGCAGGCTCAGTATGTAGAGATGAAGTATCAGTGAATAATATCATGATATAAAAGGCAGGCTCAGTATGTAGAGATGAAGTATCAGTGAATAATATCATGATATAAAAGGCAGGCTCAGTATGTATAGATGAAGTATCAGTGAATAATATCATGATATAAAAGGCAGGCTCAGTATGTATACATTCATCAATTCCAGTTATGGCTTATGGTTAAGTTGTCTGTGAATTAAATGCGAATAAACGTTGTCATTGATAATAGCCGCAAGATTTTGCCAGCAACATTTAATTACTGCACATTGCCAAACCATGTGCAATGCTGTCTTTAAATGAGCAACAGATAATACATCATTTGCTATTTAGTACATCAGTTGTCTTCAGTGTAACATCAGTCCCAAGGCATCTGTGGATTATTTTAAATGGAACCAATGCAATTTTAGATTTGTCAGAAATTTTACTTAAGTTAAAAACGCTTTTCAATCATTCTCAATATTCAGTTTTGTATGCCAGTATGTCCAGCATTTTGATATTTCATAGTGATATTTCATAGTACATGTAATAAGATAAAAGTAACAGCGTTCACATTAACATCACTGCTTTGTTTAAATTATTCCTAAGAAAGAAATAGACCATTCTGAAGCACAAAAAGGCAATACCGTTTATTCCTTCATTGATCCACGCTTTACCCAAAGTATCCCTTTTCCCAGCTGTATTCCATCATAAAACACAGGCTCTACAAGAAGTTCACCAGAATTCTTACAACTAAATCTGTGACAAAAAATGTCTCATTTACAAAATTAGAAAGTATTTCTGGTCCAGATTTTTTTTTATATGAAAAGGAAGTGGAAATGTGTCTTTGGGATACTTCTTTTCCGTTTGTGATCTATGGTGTGAGTTTTCGGAACAAAGTTATTTTTAAGATGAAACAAACATTTTTAGTTCTGGTTGTCCAATACCACCATTTCTGACGCTTGTGTGTCCAGATTCATTATCAATTTCTTCTCCGTATTAAAAAAAATTCTGTAAGGTCTGGAAAGATGCATTTGGTGGACTAAGTGGTAAAAGCTATAGGTGAATGAGTCTGGCTATAATAAGTGATTTCAAAATCGCCACTCCACCTACAGGAATCAGTTGTCTTCTCACCCAGTCCTGTTTTACGTGTGCTGTCCGTGGATAACTAATATTTGCAGTTTTGTGAGTCACTGGTATATCAGTTGAGGACTTTGAACCTTCGTGGGTTGACGAGTGATTTTTTTTCCTTACAAATCTTAAGTTACCATAACTGAAAAACATAGAAACAGACAAAGAAGAGGGCAGTTTTCCTACATTTGACTTGTGTACGATGAGTACATGTGACAGAGAAAGAAAGGCACAGAGTGGGTTGGGAAGGCAGAAGGTAGTGTTCATTTGGAAGAGTTCATTTCCACACACTGCACACTGACCACTTCTTTCCTTAGCAAGGCAGTGCTCATTTGGAAGAGTTCATTTCCACACACTGACCACTTCTTTCCTTAGCAAGGCTGTGCTCATTTGGAAGAGTTCATTTCCACACACTGCACACTGACCGCTTCTTTCCTTAGCAAGGCTGTGCTCATTTGGAAGAGTTCATTTCCACACACTGCACACTGACCGCTTCTTTCCTTAGCAAGGCAGTGCTCATTTGGAAGAGTTCATTTCCACACACTGCACACTGACCACTTCTTTCCTTAGCAAGGCAGTGCTCATTTGGAAGAGTTCATTTCCATACACTGCACACTGACCACTTCTTTCCTCAGCAAGGCAGTGCTCATTTGGAAGAGTTCATTTCCACACACTGCACACTGACCGCTTCTTTCCTTAGCAAGGCAGTGCTCATTTGGAAGAGTTCATTTCCATACACTGCACACTGACCACTTCTTTCCTCAGCAAGGCAGTGCTCATTTGGAAGAGTTCATTTCCACACACTGCACACTGACCACTTCTTTCCTTAGCAAGGCAGTGCTCATTTGGAAGAGTTCATTTCCACACACTGCACACTGACCACTTCTTTCCTTAGCAAGGCAGTGCTCATTTGGAAGAGTTCATTTCCATACACTGCACACTGACCGCTTCTTTCCTTAGCAAGGCAGTGCTCATTTGGAAGAGTTCATTTCCACACACTGACCACTGACCACTTCTTTCCTTAGCAAGGCTGTGCTCATTTGGAAGAGTTCATTTCCACACACTGCACACTGACCGCTTCTTTCCTCAGCAAGGCAGTGCTCATTTGGAAGAGTTCATTTCCACACACTGCACACTGACCGCTTCTTTCCTTAGCAAGGCAGTGCTCATTTGGAAGAGTTCATTTCCACACACTGCACACTGACCACTTCTTTCCTTAGCAAGGCAGTGCTCATTTGGAAGAGTTCATTTCCACACACTGCACACTGACCACTTCTTTCCTTAGCAAGGCAGTGCTCATTTGGAAGAGTTCATTTCCACACACTGCACACTGACCGCTTCTTTCCTTAGCAAGGCAGTGCTCATTTGGAAGAGTTCATTTCCACACACTGCACACTGACCGCTTCCTTCCTTAGCAAGGCAGTGCTCATTTGGAAGAGTTCATTTCCACACACTGCACACTGACCGCTTCCTTCCTCAGGTGCTGTCAGCCCACTTCCACTCCCTGCCACTGCCCAGCCCTCCCCCTCCCTCCCCACCCCCTCTCTCCTCCTCCTCGACTGATTCCTCTTTCGCCCCAGGGCAGCACTGTGACATGTTGTGACCTTCACTAGTGCTGCTGTCTCTGTCTCTGCCAGTTATTGTGACATGTTGTGACCTTCATTAGTGCTGCTGTCTCTGTCTCTGCCAGTTATTGTGACATGTTGTGACCTTCATTAGTGCTGCTGTCTCTGTCTCTGCCAGTTATTGTGACATGTTCTGACCTTCATTAGTGCTGCTGTCTCTGCCAGTTATTGTGACATGTTGTGACCTTCACTAGTGCTGCTGTCTCTGTCTCGGCCAGTTATTGGGACATGGTCTGACCTTCATTGGTGCTGCTGTCTCTGTCTCCGCCAGTTATTGGGAAATGGTCTGACCTTCATTGGTGCTGCTGTCTCTGTCTCCGCCAGTTATTGGGACATGGTCTGACCTTCATTGGTGCTGCTGTCTCTGTCTCCGCCAGTTATTGGGACATGGTCTGACCTCCATCAGTGCTGCGGTCTCTGTCTCTGCCAGTTATTGTGACATGGTCTGACCTCCATCAGTGCTGCTGTCTCTGTCTCTGCCAGTCATTGTGACATGGTCTGACCTTCACTAGTGCTGCTGTCTCTGCCAGCCATTGTGACATGGTCTGACCTCCATCAGTGCTGCTGTCTCTGTCTCTGCCAGTTATTGTGACATGGTCTGACCTCCATCAGTGCTGCTGTCTCTGTCTCTGCCAGTCATTGTGACATGGTCTGACCTCCATCAGTGCTGCTGTCTCTGTCTCTGCCAGTTATTGTGACATGGTCTGACCTCCATTAGTGCTGCTGTCTCTGTCTCTGCCAGTCAATGTGACATGGTCTGACCTTCACTGGTGCTGCTGTCTCTGTCTCTGCCAGTCATTGTGACATGGTCTGACCTTCATTGGTGCTGCTGTCTCTGTCTCCGCCAGTCATTGTGACATGGTCTGACCTCCATTAGTGCTGCTGTCTCTGTCTCTGCCAGTCATTGGGACATGGTCTGACCTCCATTAGTGCTGCTGTCTCTGTCTCTGCCAGTCATTGTGACATGGTCTGACCTCCATTAGTGCTGCTGTCTCTGTCTCTGCCAGTCATTGTGACATGGTCTGACCTCCATTAGTGCTGCTGTCTCTGTCTCCGCCAGTTATTGGGACATGGTCTGACCTTCATTAGTGCTGCTGTCTCTGTCTCCGCCAGTTATTGGGACATGGTCTGACCTTCATTAGTGCTGCTGTCTCTGTCTCCGCCAGTTATTGGGACATGGTCTGACCTTCATTAGTGCTGCTGTCTCTGTCTCTGCCAGTTATTGGGACATGGTCTGACCTTCATCAGTGCTGCTGTCTCTGTCTCCGCCAGTTATTGGGACATGGTCTGACCTCCATTAGTGCTGCTGTCTCTGTCTCTGCCAGTTATTGTGACATGGTCTGACCTTCATCAGTGCTGCTGTCTCTGTCTCCGCCAGTTATTGGGACATGGTCTGACCTTCATTAGTGCTGCTGTCTCTGTCTCCGCCAGTTATTGTGACATGGTCTGACCTTCATTAGTGCTACTGTCTCAGTCTCTGCCAGTTATGCAATTACCACACTTGGTAATCTCAAGGTGAAAAGTGCGTCCCAGAGATCTATTATCTCAAAGACAGTGTGCTCACAGTTCCTGTTTTAAGCCTACAGGTCACGTTTACATTGAAAACGTGCATCATCAGTATGACATAACATAGTTATGTAATATGCACGATTTTTACCATAATCATATGGTCCATCTTACCTCTGTACGTGGTGATGCATTAATTCATATTGTCATCATTACCTGGTAGAAATGGCATTAAATGGTCTGATGTAGACAAAATATTGCTCGATATTTGTTACAGCTTTTTGCGTATAATATCAGTTAACATGTCTTTTATCACATTCTGATGCAGTGGTTGTAAGTGATCATAGCATGTGAGAAAATGGCAATGATGTAATATTGGCTCATTGCATAAATTGTTAATAACAGATTTACCGCCCTTAAGATTCAGTGACATCTTCTTGCATGGAATAAGTGACAAAGTCAACAATATTATCATTCTCTCAAGTTTGATTACGTTCGCACTCTTGCTTACAGAGAAAAATACTGACTGTCTCTGTGTGGATGTTTTTTTCCGCACAAAAAGATCATTCGTTCATCTGCCTCTTTACTCACTGTCTCTGTCTCTGTCTCTGTCTCTGTCTCTCTCTCTCTCTCTCTCTCTCTCTCTCTCACACACACACACACACACACACACACACACACATGCGCGCGCGCACATACACACACATAAACACAAACACACACGCACGCGCGCGCACACACACACACACACACACACACACACACACACACACACACACACACACACACACACAGAGTCAGCCTCCCACCCACCCTCTCTCTCTCTCTCTCTCTCTCCCTCTCTCTTTTTCTCCAGCATTATGTATTGCTCTGTGTTTACATTGATCAGAACTTGGAGATCTACGAAAACTGAAAATGTGACAGGACCTACATGCTGTCTACAGCATAC
>CM065744.1:44027139-44067139 GCA_033310375.1 Conus canariensis
GTCAGCCGTAAAATACCTAGATAAGAAGCAGGAAGACATGAAAATGAAGGTAAAATGTCTAGAAGATGAAGTAGACCGCCTAGAAAGCTTCTCCAGATGCAACAATATCAATTTGGTATCCCAGAGTCTTGTGGATTGTCTGGAACTGAAAGCTGTGCTGATAAGGTTAAACAGATCCTGGACACCTATGTACCTGAAGTGGACCGGAGTGATGACACAATCGAACATGCCCACAGACTGGGCAGACACAACCCATAAAACAACAACCCAAGACCAGTGATCGCCAAGTTCCAGAGGTGGGGAGACGCGATGAAACTGATGACAAACCGAGATGCCAGAAGCAAGATGCAGGAAGACAGACTGCGAGCTACACAGGACCAGACACGATGACAGACAGCAAAATTGAGAGAACTGAGAGAGGAGGGGAAGACAGGGTTCTATGTGAAGGGCCGATTGCACGTCAGAGACCAACATGTTCGACAATACAACAGCTACACACACTGATACACACACGCAGACATGCACTCCGCAGAGCAGGTATTTCCCACCCACAGGCAACCCCATTACATCAAGGAATCCCCACCAAACTCACACTTCCTCCAATCAACAAGCAGGCATGCAGAGTCAGACTGTATAGCCACATGCAAATTAATCACTGAACGCACATTCCCTCCAATCAACAAACAGGTATGCAGCGTCAGACTGTATGGCCACATGCAAATTAATCACTGAACGCACAAACTCTGAAAAAGTAAAACTCCATCAGCCAATCAGCAACTGGGGTTCCCCTGACAACGATACCCTGACCCCAGCTGACCCAGGCACTAGCCAATCAGACAATGTTCATGCAAACCTTAGCGGCACAGCGACCAGCCAGGGAGATGAATTGAAACAAGTCAAGCAAGTCAAGCACACACAGGGGAAAGAGAGAGAGGTGGGAGTAGAAGTGAGGGAGGTAGCTTGTCTCGCGCCGCGGGCAGGCTTAACTTATGGTGTAGCTCTTCCACTCGCAAACAGGCTAACCAACAAAATGCAGTAGGCACACGCAACAGCGCATCCAGTGACACTCGTGAGAAAAAGAAATAGGAAAGTGGCCAAGGTCTTTCCAACAAAACACATGGAAAACAGAACAGTGTACACAGCACAACCTAACAATAATCCAACAAGAGGTACAAACAAAGCAAAAGCAGTCTCTTTTACGTGTTGGAACATTGAAGAATTGTTGGGGAAAATATCTGACCCAGACTTTGTAAAATATACTATTTCCTGGGATATTTGTTGTCTTTGTGAAACCTTCACATTAAAATACTTTGACATTCATTTCAAGGATTTCGTGGTTTTTCATTGTCCAGCAGTAAAGTTCACTCGCATGGGCAGGGCTTCAGGGGGTGTCGTTTTGTTGGTTAAGAATTCTCTTCAAACTTTGTCCAGCATATTGATACAAAAATCGAGAGTGTTCTTTGTGTTCAAATTTCTCAAAATCTATTTCAGAGTGGAAAGATATTTTGTTTGTTGGTGTGTATAACCATTCTGTAGACAGCCGTTTCTATATTGACAAAGATTATTCCTGTACACTTGAAATGTTAGAGCAGTTTGTCATAACACTGCACGAGGAAGGTGATGATTTCCATTGTATTGTGGGGGAGGGGGTGATCTAAAATCATGATTCAGAGATTGGGGTTTAAGTACTGACTTTGATATGAGTATGGACAGAAAAGATGAAAGTGTTTATGAGCGAAAATCACAAGACTCTATTATTAATGGTTTTGGTAAGATGCTGATTGAATTTTGTACTGTGTTCAATTTAACTCCCTTAAATGGTTTATATGATCAGAATTTTGACGGCGTTTTTACATTCTACTCTGACAGAGGAAATAGTGCTATTGATTTTTTTTCCTGTGTTCAATTGAAATGATTGATCATATGAAATTATGTAATGTGGTGGAACGAGTTGAATCGCATCACATGTCAATAGTAATGGAAATGAAATTTACTGAATGCAAAGTTACAGAGCCTGAACAGAAAACTGAATTTACAGAAAAGATCAAATGGGACCCGGACAAACTGCATGATTTCATTGATTTTATGGCATTAGATAGTACGAATGCTCTTCTAACAGAAATAAATCTTTTTGTAGGTGGTATGATGCTGAGTGCCAACATTTAAAACGTGATGCCAGTCGAGCTCTAAACAGATATACACGTCTTAGTAAAAATAAAGACCCAATTGCCTACAGAGGAATACGGATTATAAAAATAAAAGATCTCTTTATCAAAGGAAATTAAGAGAAAAAAAAAAGAAAGCATACAGACAAAATGTATATGACTCCTTGCTTCAAACCAAAAACGATAAAAATAGATTATTATTCTGGAACGTTGTTCGTGATTCTAGACAGAAAACGAGTAAATTACCTCCCATTCCTATTGAACTATGGAAAGAATACTTTGAAAACATCCTAAGACAACAATCTGCAAATGACCAAACAATCCCAGACACAATGCACACACACACACAAAATATTGAGGAAGATATACCTGTACAAGAGCTTGATGAAGAAATTACAGTCACTGGGATTAAGTTTGCTATTAGAGGTTTAAAATCTGGAAAGACGCCAGGCTTAGATGAATTGCCACCTGGATTTTCAAAGCACCACAAGCTAAAATATCACCATTAAAAAAAGACTGTTCAATAAGATATACAACAATAGTTATTTCCCCACAAAATGGACTCGCTCAGTTATCATACGACTATACAAAAAAGGGGACCGAAAAACCCAGGGAATTACATGGGTATTTCATTATTAAGTATCGTAAGCAAAATATTTACATCAAGTTAGTTTAAACAGGAGATTGTATGAAATGGGCTGAGACAGAAGGAAAAGTTTGTGAAGAGCAGGCAGGTTTTTGTAAAGGCTTTTCTACTGTTGATCATGTATACACATTAATGACCATGATTAGTAAGTATTTAAATGATAAACACAAAAGCAAATTTTATGTTGTCTTCACAGATTACCAGAAGGCCTTCGATACCGTTGACAGAGATAAGCTCTGGCCAGTTTTACAAAAGATATATACCTCTACAAAATTGTTTATGTTAAAAGGAATGTACAGCTCTGTACAGGCTTGTGTGAGGAGGGGCAGAGTTGTCTGACTTTTTCAATTGCCCAGCTGGAGTGCAGCAGGTTGTTTATTATCTCCCCTGATTTTTTCCCTTGCTTTAGCTGATGTTGCTGATGCTGTCACCAAAAATGGGAGGTATGGGTACCGTTTTTTCTGCAAGGTTTACGTGAAATTTTCTTATTGTTATTTGCAAATGACATAGCTTTAATTTCCTCTACTCCCTCTGGACTTCAAAATCAGATTAGAAACTTGCAGCAGCCATCTGAATTTCTTGGGTTAACAGTAAAGTTGCAAAAAAAACAAAGATAATGGTTTTTAGAAAAGGTGGGTATCTAAGTAAACATGCAAAAATGGTACTACAAAAGACAGGAAATACATGTCGTCATTAGCTATAAATATCTAGGGTTTACCTTAATGACAAAATAGTCCACAGACATTTCACTCACAGCTTTTGCAAGAAGAGCCAAAATCAAAGTGATAGATACCATGAAAACTATGTACAGCCTGGGTAATATGGACATGTCAATTTTCTTTAGATTATTTGATGCGCAGGTTAAACCATTGATATTATATTCATAATAAATATGGGGCCTCACACGTTTTAAAGCAACAGAACGCTTACATCTCTTTGCTTGTAAAATATTCTTGGGAACTGGCAAAAAGACACCCAATACTCTTGTTTATGGTGAGCTAGGCAGATACCCTCTTTATATTGATAGTACTTTACTGGCAGTGAAATACTGGTTCAAGATTTAAAAGATGACGCCAAGCCGAATACCGAAACAAGCATACGAAAAAGAATTGAAAGAAGTTAGTAAATCCCCCAACTGGGCTTTAGACATAAAGCATTGTTCTGACTCCAATGGATTTTCAGAAGTGTGGATAAATGGAGGAGTGTTTAGACAGAGAATCAGTGTTTAGACAGATAATTGTAGACCGTTTCAAACAAGACTGGCACAGTAAATTAGAAGGTAGTGATCGTTATACCGTCTGCCGATGTTTTAAATCACTGCCTCAACCTTGAGAAATATTTATATGATATCACAATTACAAAATTCAGAAGGGCATTAGCAAAAGTTAGATTAGGTGTAAATGAGCTTCGAACAAATAAAAAGTATACCGACACTACAGCGATAACCATCTGACCCAACCGAAATACATTTTCTTCTAAAATGTCCAAGTTTAAAAAAATAAATAAATAAATAAATAAAAACGAGAGAGAAAAAAAAAACAACCGAGAAAAATATCATCATGAACACTATAAAGATAGCTTTCCTGTCCGACTGAAGACACTTTTGCAAAACGAAAATGCTGTCACAATGAGAGAAGAGAACTATAAAATAGGCATTCTGGCTCACCCGGCTCCGCTGTTGCTCCGCCGGCTTACCCAGAATGCCTATTTTATAGTTCTCTAATAGTAAACACTTTACAAACATACATAATGTGTAGGATTATCTGTTTTTAACACTAATTTAGAAAACTTTTGAGACTTAAGTTTTTGCTTAATCCTTCGTTTTTCTTGATCGTTTTCAATAACATCATTTTCACGCATACATTCATCAAATGCATCCTTATCTTTCATGTGGAATAAAACCACTGTCTTTAATTGCTCTCTAAAGTCTTTTAAAACTGAGTTATATTTCTGACATAAAATCCACACACTTATCCCAGCATGTCTTCCACTGAAAGCCAGTTTTGACAAAGCGTTTCTTTTTTTGACTATATCCTTTTCTGCTGAACAATCATCAATAATAAATAGTGTCTGCGTTCCCTCAAACTGTCTATAAAAGTGTTCTAAACACTCACTCAGTTTATTGCTGGGATCAATCAAATAGATTTCATCATCCATCCATATAAACCTTCTGTCGTGATATGCTTTGTTCCATTTGAGTGTTGGACAGAAAATTACAATATGATCAAAATTATAACTATAAACTGTTTGTAATAGGTCGAGGACAAATATTGTTTTTCCACAACCAGTCTGTCCACAAATCAATGAACAATGAGGGGTTTTTGTCATAAAGTTTAACATTGGCATTGACACCAAAGTTGTCTGCTCCATAGTTTTAAAACAGAATTTAATCTAATCCAGTTATTGTTTTTATCATACTCTCTGTCAAAACTTGTTCAGTATAATAAAAACCTATAAGGTCCAAATGTGTAAGATTAATCCAGTTCAGTTCTGTAAGATCGTTTCTATTTAGACTAATATCAATTTTGTTGCTTGTTGTCATGACCTTAATATCCTCGCCATTGTAAAGAACAACGACAGTAACTTTAAGTTTGTCAACGTCTAAGTTTTGCCAGCTAATAAGAATTCCTTTCATAAGATTGTCACTGACGCCCAGAGCTCCATTTCTCGCCTCATCTGTTAAGACAGAAATTTTAAATATCATTGTGAACGTGTCTCCTAATTTTGTGCGTGGAATGAACTGTAATTTTGTAGAAGCTTTCTTTAAAACCGATTCTCTTCTGTGGAGGATGTACTGTTTGTCCCCAAACGGCTTTATTTCGATCTCTTTCCGACTGTTGTCCTCTGGCATAAGACTTACATGTAAAGGGCCAGAGTTCAATGCTTTTCTGAAACTTTTTTGACGGTCAAAAAATGTAAATGGGCTTAAGAATTCAAATTTTATGTCCCATTCTAAATATGGTTCTAAGTGCCATTTGCTGTCAGTTTTTCGAACTATTTTATATTCATACTGACCTGTATTATTTGCTTCTAGATTGCGTAGTTGTTCTAGTTTAGGAAACCTTTTGTTGTCGTCAACCTCTTTGCGCTTATAATAACCATCTTTAGTGTACTCAAAACCATACAAAGTGCCTATCTCACCGTTTTGTTCAAAGTCCTCAACGTCTGCAAGGTCTTTTAATTCTAAAGTTACACACCTCTCAGGCGCTAATGTAACTCCTGATTCTTCTGGCCCACGAGACATTATTTTTTAGTACACCTTATTATTTTATTTCTAAAACAATGTGCAGGTTATCACATTTCACGACTTTCCCTGTTTTATCTGTGATCTTTATATTAAATGATCTGACCCTCCCACAAGCTAATCTTTTAAACTGTAAATTAGGGAATTGTATAATTTCATAATCGCAATATGCAGCTTTCCCTGATGGAAGAGCTCTTAAAACAGTTGAGGGCCTTCCATCATATAAGTTTTCATCAGTGCTCAGCTCGTCCAAATGAACATAGAGTAATGAATGTAATGCAAGATCGAGCGGATATTCTCCCTCATAAGTAGTTTCATCTGATGTAACTCTAAAACCATGATTGTCAGTTGCAAAGCCTAACATTTTAGCTAGCTCTCCATCAAAAAGGTAATGGTCTACTTCTTCTTCAGGTTTGAATGTCAACATTATTTTCAAATTTGCATTGTTAAGTTTGAGAGTAATGTCGAAGTTACTCATTGCTTCTTTTAGCAAGCAAAACCCGTAATAACCATCAGGTATGGTTAACTGGCTAACTAAGTTTCCTCTATTATCAAATTTTTTAATCTTATTATTCTCCTTGGATTCAGTTATATTAAACCATACGACTTCGTAAAAAATTTCATGGAGTGCGACCCTTTGGGTTCCGCAGTTATTATCAATAGCATATTCTAAAAACGAAGGACTGTCTTGGGTTGTTATTGTTACAAACATTTTGAAAACAAATTTTAAAATGAGTGCATTCAAATATACTAATGCAAAATATTCTGTTGGGCCGCACTACAGTCCTAAAGATATAACAACTGATACTCTCGACATTTCTGTGACTCAGACTGACGCCTTTCAAGTAAAGGTTAGTACTCCATTGAACAGATATCTTAACCCTCCTATTAAAAACGACTACATCCCGAAAGTGTGGTTCAGTCATCCGATGCAGTTTTATCAGAACCAGTTAAACTTTGCTGTGTTTTGTGCTTCAACTGGGTGTGGAGTGTCGTATGCTGATCATTTAAATCATCCTGATCCTTTGGTGAGGTCAGTGTATAGATTTCATTTTTATTACACCTTCAGACGTATTTTGTCTGAACTGCAAGCGCCATTACCAAATGACAAAACGTTTAATCCATTCAGCAACAGAATAGATTACAAGGCTTTTGAACGGATCTGTAACGAATTTGATATTGACCCAAAGACAGACTTTAGACAAAAGTTGGATCTTAATCATGGTTTAGGCACTCTTTATTATTGGGGAGTGCACAGAAAGTATAACTATGATTGGAATCCTCCTTACACATCTTTCTCTTCAGGCACAACTGTTCACCTCGGGTCCATAGAGCAAGAGCATAAAACAGCGTGGACTACATTTATTTTGGACGCTTCTAAGGGCCTAACAAAAGCGGGAATAGAACGAATAAACGACTCTATTCGTACTTATGTTTGGTGTTTGCTAGGTTCGCAAGCACAAACGAGATCAAACATAATTGATCCTTCTACTGGCTTTGACGCCCAAAAACAGTATTTAGCAAATTTAGAGGATTCTATTAATTCTGCAATTGATTTGCCTTCAAGTATTAAAAGGTACCAAAATGTTTTGCAATACGCAAGATCGAAAGTAGACTTTGCTGTCAGCACTGGTTTATACATGCTGCCTTCTGACCTCAGACTTCAGATAGGAACAATAATAAACTATAATAATGAAATCCTTGTGGCTGGTAAAGAAGAGAAGGTCGGAAAAAACGACATAAATTCTAAGCCAGCAATAGCAATAAAAAAAGAAGTCCCAATCCTCGTGGCCCCCTCTAAACCCCATCCAATCCCCGAGACCCCCTCAAAACCCCATCCAATCCCCGTGGCCACAAAAAATAATGACCATGAATATGAAAAGACGGCACTTGTTATTGGATTAACTGCCCTAGGATTACTTGGTCTTTATCTTACTATAAAGTAACCCAACTATTAAGACAACTAATGTCCATAAGTGCTCGGCCATAAAGCCAACTACTTTGCTTGCAGTAGACAAAAGCCAGCTAACGATCCCCCCTAATATGCCAGGTAAAGAGTCTATGGCCTTAGTGGCTAATTTTTTTAATAAACCCGCAAGATGATCAAGTTGTTTTTTTACCCATGATTTATCGGGTGGAGGAGATGGTGGCGGAGGCACTAACCCTTGCCCACCACCGCCTGTAATAGCCAACACCAGTGTTCTTATTGCAAATCCTAAGGCTGTTATAACACTTGCTAATGTGACACCTTGCTCTCTAAACAGTGTTCGTATTCGTTCTGCTAACGTTGTGTCTTCATACAAAATTCTTTGGATAGTTTCTCTTATTCTGCTCACTTGAGTTCGTAATTGTTCTCGGTTAGTAGACAACACTTCTAGTCTTGCTGATCTCTCTTGTTCAAGATCTTTTAGTCTTTGTGTTATTCTTTCTTTAACACCAGGTCCTAAGTTGTGGTCATCAGCCTCAACTAGTTTTTCTTTTTCTCTTTTTATATGCTCATCTAGTTCACCCAGTTTTGCTAAATTGTTTGTTAACTCACCCTGATGCTTCTTAAATCATGATCAAGGGTCGTTATTTCTCTCATAGGTAGCGGCGGATCATGGATAGTTTTTAATGCTGTTTCTTCTGAAAAACTGGTTTCTGCTTGTATTATTTTATCTGCTGTTGGGCTTAAATCTTTAAGTTCTATGTTTTGCATTTGGTTATCTGTTGGGAGTTCTTGTAGTGTGTTTTGAAGTTTAGCAACTGCTTCCCTATCTAATTTTGGTTTAGTAATGCCAAGGCGATTTTGTTCGCTCACACTGAGCCTTTGTCTAATTGTAGTCTTTGCTAAAAACTTAAATGAGTTTCGTTTATCTGTAAGCTGAAAAAGTTCGCCTTTATCATTTTTAAAAAACAAGTGATCATTTTTTTGTTTCAAAATCATTAGGGTCTATAAAATCAGGAGGTTCTTGACCTAAACTTTCGTAAAATGATTTGACCTTACTTTCTGTTAATTCACGCCGCAATGATTGTAATGGATGTGTTAAAGGAGTCATTTCACTCATGTCGTCTCCAGGATCAAAAACATCATAATCTTCAATGCCTGCCATGTTTTAAAAATAATTAACTTTTTATTTTGTTTTATAAAAAAAATGTCACAAGCATATGGCTCAATTCTTGACCCGCATAGAAGACTGAAAGAGCCCTTTGGCGTGAAGGGAAATAAACAGAATATTATTGTTCCAAATAATCCATCTACTATTGATTTAGATCAAATTCTTACTGTTAAATTTCCAGACTAGGAGCAGATGAAGTGATTGTGCCGGGATCTGCACGGCTTACTTTTAAAATAGAACTTGATTCAGCAACAGACACAAGCAGGACAGTTGTACAGAATCTGGGATGGGCAATCGTTAAGAAAATTTCTATAAAACTTGAGGGGCAAGAAATATTTTCTTTACACAATGCAGACATATTTCTAATCTATTGTGATCTATGGCTAACCGCGAATGAAAGGGCTGACCTTGCGTTTCAAGGAATCAAAAATAACGAAGCACTAAAACACAGAATAGACGCCGAAGACGCTAAAGCCGGCAACAAGTATGAAGCTGTAAGTTTTGCTTATGGAAATCGATTTTCCATACCCTTAGATTTTGAGTTGTTAAAAGCGCATGCGCCATACTTTCAAGGAGCATTAAAAGACAGATTGTCATATGAACTAACTTTTAATGAATACAAACGTGTCATTAAATCTACAACCGCCGATGCAAAGTACAGCATTTCTGACATCTCGTTAGAGTTTGACATTGTTAGCAACCCTAACTTAGCAAGGCTGATTGAGCAACAATATCAGTCAAAATTAGCAATATATTACGAAAGAGTGATTCATCATACTAAATATCCTAAAAGCAGGGCAGACACAATATGGAACTTTAGTTTTAGTGCCACAGCAAGATCCCTTAAAGGTATTTTATTGCTGTGTGAAGATGAAGAACCATTCAAAAGACAAAGTGAAAAGTTTATCAATCCTAAAATAACGAAAGTACAATGTTCAATTGAGGGTAGTCCTAACCAAGTCTACGGTAGTGGGCTTAAACCTTATCATCATTTTGATGAAATAAGAAAATTGTTTGGAGGCGGGAGGTCTAGAAGTCCAACAGTAGACCTTGTGTCTAAAGATCTACACCTTCACAGTGTTAGACTTGATGAATATTTAACAACGAAATACGGTTTATGGATTGACCTAAGGTCAACAGAGGATAATCAGTTGCATGGGAGTGGGAGAACAGTTAAAGACGTAATAAACATTCAAATTGATAAAGAAAAAGAGAGTGATAAACCACTTAATGTACATTTGTTTTTAATATATGATGCGCAGCTGAATATTCAAGATAACAGATTAAAAGATATCCAATACTAAATTATTTTTATTTTTAAAAAAAAGCATGTCTGTTCAGGTTTATCCAAAAGTGCCCAAAGAAGAGATAGTAGGCAACTCTGTTGCTGTAGACATAAAAACTTTCAGATTAACCAACATTACACAAATGCAAACCCAACTAGAGCAGGACCTTTCAAAATACAGTAAAACCAAACGAAGGTATTCTGCTGTCTTTAATGCTGTTACATATGTTAATACTGGAGCATCGATCACTAGTGCTCTATCAGCAGGAACAAGTGTAGGTCTCTTAGCAACAGGCGTAGGTGCACCGGCAGCTTTACCTCTAGGTGGTTTGTCTTTAACTCTTGGCCTGTGTTCATTGGCTGTAAGTGCTGTCAGCAAAAAAATAAAAGCTAAACTCCAAAAGCACACAGCTATGGTTCAACTAATAACAGCTAAACTTAGTTCCTTCAAACTGATAATTGATAAAGCACTTGCTGACTCGAACATCACGGATGAAGAATTTAGTCACCTACAGGCTGATTTTGAGGACTACAAAAGACAAAAGTTTGATCTTCAAAGAAAGGCAAGGGCAACTTTTCCTCAACAGCCAGACACTGACCAGATAAAAAAGGAATGCTTAAAAAAAGTAAACGAGACATTAAACTCTGTTCTAAACAGCTCACATTAACAACACCAAAGGGCGTTTATACTTTAGTTTACGAGTCCAAGCACAAAAAGACCGTTGATATTGATTCTGACTAAGTATTTTTTTTTTAATTTAAATAAATATTTTGAGTTAGAAAAGAAGCTCAACATGGATAAGATATATGACAGTTTTGACTCTTGGTTAGATGCAATGGAAGAGGAAGAGCGTTTGTCAAAAGCTTTAAATGAGGTCGTTTTAGAAGTTATTGATCCAACAAACGTGCAGGCAAGCGTTGTACATGCAATTTCTCAAGTTCCAAGTAAACTAACAATAAACCCTCCAGTTAAAGTAAGGTTAGTTGTTTTAATCGACTATATAACAATAAACGAAGAAAATCTAGAAGTCTGGGTCTCAACTAAACAGCAGACTATTCTTTCTTATAATGACTTAACACCCGGTTGGGCAGATCAACTTCTTACACAGTTTAATGAAGCCTCTGAAGCAGCTAAAATGAGAGGCTCTGGTTGGTCAGAGGGTGAAGTCCTAGACATCAGATTAAGACAGGCTAAGTATGAGCCGATTGTAGGCAAGTCTTACATTCCACTGCCTCCAACATTAGTTGCAAAGAAAGCAGTTCTGAACATAAAGAATTCAGACGACAAATGTTTTATGTGGTGCGTTCTTGCTAGGCTGCATTTTTTACCAAAAAATGCAGAGAGAGTATCTAACTATCAACCTTGGGTCAATGATCTTAACTTTGATGGACTCACCTTTCCTATGGCTGTAGACAAAATTGATCAGTTTGAAAAACAAAATCCACCAATAACTGTTAATGTCTACACATGGTCTGAAGAAACCAACCTTCTGCCAATTAGAGTATCAAAGAACAGTCCAACAATAGGCGAACCAACCAAACACCATGTAGACTGACTCCTAATGCAAAGCCTTAATGGGTTGCACTACACTCTAATACGCACAATGAGTAGATTACTAGTGCATACTACAAAACAACATAGCAAACAAGAATTTTGTAGAAAATGTTTAACAAGAATTCCGTCCGTTCAAGCTGCGAGTGAACATGTAAAACATTGTCTTAGTCCAGTTGACTGCAATACAGAACTAATTATGCCAAGAGAAGGCAGTAAGGTTAGTTTTAAGAATTACAAAAAACTCCAGAGGTCTCCATACGTTGTTTACGCAGACTTTGAATCGCTTATTGTTCCTTATGAAGGACCTGCTCCAAAACATTTACCAAAAACAGTTATAATGAATAACCACCAGATTTGTTCATTTGCCTTCATTGTTGTCAGGTCAGATGGTGAACATTCAAAGCCAGAATTATACAGAGGACCACATGCAGCAAAACATTTCTTAAAACGCATGCAAGAAGTTCGTAATGTCTGTTCTAATAATCTAGTCCTATCCGATCTTAAGATGACCCCTGAAGATCAAGATCGCTATGACTCAGCCACTCACTGTTGGATTTGTGGTTTAGAGCTAACACCTAAAAGTTTAAACCCAACAGTAAGAGATCATGATCACATTAGTGGAGAATTCAGAGGAGCAGCACATAACAATTGCAATCTTCAACTAAAGTTTGATCCTAGGACTTGGAGACTTCCTATATTCTTTCATAACTTGCGAGGTTACGATTCTCATCTTATATTGCAAGCAGTAACTAGCGATTTCAGGGTGTCATGCATTGCGCAGTCATCAGAAAAGTACATGTGTTTTACTTTAAATAATTTATCTTTTTATGACTCTATGCAACACCTGATGGGTTCATTAGAGTCACTGGCTATGTCCTTAAAGTCCTGCCCAATAACGGAAGAATATTTTGACCCAACGGTGATTAGAAAGGGCGTTTATCCTTATGAGTACATGAACAGTTGGGAAAGGTTTGAAGAGACAGCCCTTCCGCCTAAAGGTGCGTTCTTTAGTAGTCTTAGAGGAAAGGACATCAGTGATTCTGATTATTCTTATGCTCAAGAAGCGTGGCAAAAATTAGAGTGTAAAACAATGGGAGACTATCATGATTCCTATTTAATGGCGGATACCTGTTTGTTGGCGGATATCTTTGAAAATTACAGAAAGACCTGCATGAAACATTATAGTCTAGATCCTGCGCATTATATTTCTGCGCCTGGGATGAGTTGGGATGCTTTCTTAAAATTTACTGGTGTACAGATTGACCTGTTGTCTGACCTACCAATGCTTCAGATGATTGAAAACGGATTGCGTGGCGGAATTAGTATGGCATCTCACCATTACTGTAAAGCAAACAACAAATACCTAGACAACTATGATCCAAGTAAAACTTCTAACTATCTTATGTATTTAGATGCAAACAATCTGTATGGTTGGGCTATGAGTCAATCACTTCCATTACGTAACTTTAAAATGTACACAGGAGGTGTAAAAGACATTCAAAAGTTTTTAAAATGGCTTCAGAGTCTAGAAGCTGATCAACAACGGGGCTTTATTCTAGAAGTTGATTTAGAATATCCTCATGAACTCCATGATTACCATAATGATTACCCATTAGCGGCAGAAACCCTAAAAGTGTCAATGACAGAACCGCCTAAACTTGTGCCTAATCTTCGTGACAAAAAAAATTATGTCTGTCATTACAGACTTCTCCAATTTTATTTAAGACATGGTTTAAAGTTAACAGCAGTTCATCGTATAATTCCATTTGATCAAGAACAGTTCATGAAACCATACATCATGAAGAACACTGATCTCAGAACTAAATCCGCAGATGCTTCAGAAAAAGACTTTTTCAAGTTGATGAACAACAGCTGTTTTGGAAAGACTATGGAAAATCCGCACAAGCGCAAAGATGTCAGATTGGTCACTAGAGAAAACGATGCAATTAAGCTGGTGTCAAAACCAAATTATCAAGACTTCAGAAGATTTCATGATCAGCTTTTTGGAATAATGATGAAAAAAAAGAAAGTCAAATTGGACAAACCTGTTTTTATTGGGTTTACTGTTTTAGAGCTGTCGAAGCTTTTGATGTTAGAATTTCTTTACGACTACTTTAAACCCTTGTATCCAGAGTCCAGAGTTCTGTACACAGATACAGATTCCTTTGTAGTTAACATCCCTACTGAAGATTTTTACAAAGACATGGAATTAGAAGTGGCTAAAGAGCATGCCGGATGGTATGACACATCTGATTACCCTAAAGATTCACCTTTGCATTCAGTTATTAATAAGAAGGTTTTAGGTAAGATGAAGGATGAATTATCTGGAGGTGTGATCAAGGAGTTTATTGGTTTAAGGTCAAAAATGTACAGTCTTGCTAGCCAAACAAAAACTGTTAAAAAAGCAAAGGGAATATCTCGCAGTGTTGTGCAGTCAAACATATCACATGACAACTACAAAGAAGCATTGTTCAATAAAAAGACTTTTCATCATGACAATTACAAACTACGATCTAATCTGCATGAGATTAACACAACAGTTGTAACAAAACAGTCTCTTGACCGCACTAACACAAAAAGAGTATTTGTTAATCCAGAGTATTCATATGCAATTGGGCACTGGAGAATAGTATAATCATATGTCTTCATGGAGTTTCTGTTTGGTCAAGTGTTATCAGAAGTTCAACTATATCATTATCCAGTATAGCCAAATCATTATTATTCTCATTCATTACTGCTAAATGTGCTTCAATTTTTTTTATCATTTCAAGATTTTGATTTTTCCATATCAAAATATCAGAATCTAGGGATTGGGGTAGTAAGCGATTGTCTGGCATAAGATTGTCAATGTTCTTAAATATTTTTTTGATAATAATATTATAAGCAGATAATTGACGTATTAATTTTGAAAACTCTTTTTTCTTTTGAGCTTCCATTTTAAACTCAAATGTATTTGCCTAAATTAACTAAGCGACTGGAACTGTGTCTGGTGGGATTATCTGCAGTTCTTCCTTCACAAAAGATCTTCGGGGGGCTGGTCGTTTTGTTGTGTCAGTTTCTCGTAAATAATACACGGGCGGATTCATTTTCACAATTTTTTTTATCTCATATGGATCAACACTCCAAACTGGATCTGTTGCCCTGATGCGAGTGTCCCCTTCCGCTTCTCCCGGTGAATAAAGGTATCTCACTTTTAAACCAAATGGTAATAGTTTGCTGGATGAAGACTCTTCAACAACATTTATTGTTTGTTTTCTGATTGCTTGTACTGGTTTTAGCCCTTTAAATTCTTCATTATTCATTGCACGCAAAACTGAGGGCAGTCTTTTTACCCATTCTGTGTTGCGAGAATTGTCAATCAGCTCTCTGTGATACTGGTAGGAGAAAAGTCTTTCAGATAACTGTTTGTTAAAGTTTTCAACCAAACCCTGTGATCTGTGAACACCCGGAATGCCTCTTTTAATGGTAACTCTATGTTTTAACAATAATTGATTCACTTGACCTTTAAATTCTTTTCCGTCATCGACTTGAATCATGCGAGGATAAGTTAAGGGTCCTCGGTGGTATATCAGCTGTATAGCAACAGCAACAGCAGAAGCACTCTTTTGTGTTAATGGTTCCGCATCTTTGTATCTTGAAGCTATATCAATGACTGTAAGTGCGTACTTAAATCTTTTTCGTCTGATTGTATCATGGGGTAAATATAGAAGATCCATTTGATGGGTGTCGTTTGGTGTTATATTCACAAAGTGTGGCCTCTGTATTCGTTTAGGCGCTGGTAGATAAATTTGCCAAATCGCTTGTTTAGATAACCATTCTTTTGCTGTTTGTTCACTGACACCCGCTGCTTGGCTTAACTTTTTAATTGCAGTGATTCCCTTCCAGTATCCTTTTGGAGAATAATAGATTTTGTACATTTTTATTCAGCCAATACTTTGTGCAACAAAATACACAGCGGTCATGCCAAAGACAATAAACAATATTTCTTGCATCTTTTGTTTTCTGATGGTTGATAAAAGTCGCTGAATTTTGGTGGGGGCAATGTTTCAACTTGTTGGCCTGTTACTAGAAAATATTCTTTTATTGCCTGGTCAACATCTTTAAATGTGTAAGCTGCATGTCCCTGTTGTTTAAGTCTGTCGTTAATAAAATCTAACTGCTCCATTCTTTGCTTTTCATAGGTGTCTTGTGCAGCGGCTAGTTGCTCCATAGCTCTGTTATGTCTTTTTCTCTCATTGTTATTTTGTAGTTTACTAAACGCGTAATTACTTCCGCTGAAAGCAAGCGCGTTGACCACTGCGCCGCCTATCATCATTACGAGTGAAGCCATTTTTATAAATGTATTTTTTTTACATATTTATTTTTCTGGAATTATTCCTTGCTTAACTAGAAAATCTTTCGTAGCAAACGAAGCTGTAATAACAGCAATCAACTTTGCTGAGTCTTCAAAATCTAGCTTGCCAAGATCTGCTGGTTTTATTCTTAACAAGCTTTTACCAAGCATCGTGTATCCTACACTTAGGCCTCCAATAACAGCAGAATGGTATACGAGGTTGGCAACAGTTTTTTCGGTGGTCATTTTTTAAAAATAAAATAATATTTATTATTAATAAAACATGAACTGCGATGATTTACTACAGCTGCAGGGCAGCCTAAACGTTCCTGAACTTATGATTACAAATAATCAAGTTGATGACCAAGCTATTATGCGCCAAAAGGAAAGGCTGTATTCTTTGGCGGCGTGTGGAAAAACAAAACAGTACCTCGGAAATGAATTCAGCATAGAACAGATTCAACAGATGTCGCCGCAAGACATTGTAAAGTATCACAACAGGTATGAAGCGCAACTGGGGTCAAGAATGGTCAAAAGTGTCGGACAAACTGTTCTTAGTTTGTACACTAAACTCGTTAGTAGATTTGCGCCCATTGATTCTGAACAAGATTTTATGTATGATTTAACGCAGGATCCAGTTTTAACAAAGTCATTAGAGTCTCTAGGATGTGATCTATATTACAGATTTGGAACATTATTGTCGCCAGTAATTATGGGGTTGATTACGTTTAATCATATAGATTTTATTTCTCTTAAAAATGACCGAGCAGAAAACGTTGATGGAGAAAGTGACCCGTGAAAAGAATCCTGGGCGCGTTGAAGCAGGGAAAAAATTAGCAGAGTGGAACAAAAAAAGAAAATTAGAGTTACAACATATAACTCATAATGAAAAAACACCAGAGCCACAACAAGAACAAGTTGTTTCAAGTCCCGCAACATCATCATGGATTATTTGGATTAAAAGAGTTAGCATTTTTGGCGTCATTGCTGTTGGTGGGGGTGGTTATTACGTTTATAAAACATATAAAGAAAGACAGCAAAAACCAAAGCAGCCCAAAAAATCACAGCCACTAAATACAAAATCTGAACAAAAAAGCATGCCAGAACCGCCAACAACAAAAGATCATTTTGATCCATTTGATATGCAGTAATATTTCAAGAACTTAATAAATAATTATAAGTGACTTGAATAAGAACTTGATAACGACTTCATGACGACTTGATGAAAACTTAAATAAGAACTTGATAAGAACTTGAGGTAACTTGATTAAAAACTTAAGGTAACTTGATTAAGAACTAGATTAAGAATTTGGGGTAACTTGATTAAGAACTTGGGGTGACTTAATTAAGGACTTGGGGAAACTTAATTAAGGACTTGGGGTGACTTAATTAAGAACTTAATTAAGGACTTGGGGTGACTTAATTAAGGACTTGGGGTGACTTAATTAAGGACTTGGGGTGACTTAATTAAGGACTTGGGGTGAAAAGTGGAACTGGTAGGACCACTTGTCATTTGATATGTCAGCCACTTGCTTTGTGACTGAACAGGATGTGCCTGGGCGCTGAGCAGTGATTCGTTGTCGGGCTGGCCTGCAACTACTAGTTAAGCGCGATGAAGAACAGAGAAAGAGGCAGCTCACGCTATAGCAAAGAACGTGTTAGCGCACGCCCGCTGTGCGGACAGACCTATTGGATTAATAAACTAAGAAAGACGACAGAACTCTTTGAAAAATATCCGGAACTCTCAAATCTGACAATTTCTATTACACAAGCCATCGCGTTGACGCCAAAGATACATGCTGTTCTAAAAACCCACGCCGGTGTGGCAGCTGACTGGATGTGAAGAAGGTATGTACATTGTCAACTAACTGACTGTGTGCTGTGTTCTGTGTAAACAAAGGCCTCTTGTCTGTGTTAAGTCGTAAACCCCACACACCAACAAACCGACACGCACACTGAAAACGGCGAAGTGGTGGCTTCCCATTCGAGAATGTTCAAGAACATTTGCTGATGCAATAATGTTGCAAGTTGACCTGGCCAAAGCGCGCCGCGAGCCCGGTGAGAGAAGAAACGCAGTAGGCGCGCGAGGCGTGTTTTATTGATTTTTAGGTCAGAACATAGGGAGACACACAGTTTGTAAACAGGACGCTCGGCCTGCTGACTTACTGCGTCGTTATAATTGTGTTGTCTTGGTCTTGCAAAAAAGCTGACAGTCAACCGACTGGTATTACAGACTGGGGGAACGCAGACACTATTTATTATAGATGACTGTTCGGCCGAAACTGACTTTCAGTGGAAGACATGCTGGGATAAGTGTGTGGATTTTATGTCAGAAATATAACTCAGTTTTAAAAGACTTTAGAGAGCAATTAAAGACAGTGGTTTTATTCCACATGAAAGATAAGGATGCATTTGATGAATGTATGCGTGAAAATGATGTTATTGAAAACGATCAAGAAAAACGAAGGATTAAGCAAAAACTTAAGTCTCAAAAGTTTTCTAAATTAGTGTTAAAAACAGATAATCCTACACATTATGTATGTTTGTAAAGTGTTTACTATTAGAGAACTATAAAATAGGCATTCTGGGTAAGCCGGCGGAGCAACAGCGGAGCCGGGTGAGCCAGAATGCCTATTTTATAGTTCTCTAGAGATGTTGCCATGCCTGTACATTACGCTTTACGTTTTAGAGAAGAACAGTTGTAGTGAAATGTTAGAAACATACGTTTGTTACTTTTGTTGTCGCCAAATAAGCATCCTTCTTTTTGATATATATATATATATATATATATATATATATATCTCATTCATTTTCGATAGCATTTGAAAATTTCATGTTACGTGTCTCATGTGGATAGGCTGGAGGCCTCTCATTGAAGTCATGAGTTCACGAGTTCATGAGTCACGAGTTCTCTCTCTCTCTCTCTCTCTGTGTGTGTGTGTGTGTGTGTGTGTGTGTGTGTGTGTGTACGTGCATGCATGCGCACGCACACGTATGTGACATAATGACAAGAGGAGCAAAAAGAACGAAAACAAAACAAAACAAAAAAAACCGTTATGATATAAATACGCACGCGCATGTATCCGTGTGTGTGTGTGTGTGTGTGTGTGTGTGTGTGTGTGTGTGTGTGTGTTTCTCTCTGTGTGTATGTGTGTGTGTGTGTGTGTGTGTGTGTGTGTGTGTGTGTGTGTGTGTATGCTGTTTTTATTGTTGTTCTTGTCGTGGTGTGCTATGTGTGCGAGCATGTGTTTCTGCGCATGTAGTCTCTCTCTCTCTCTCTCTCTCTCTCTCTCTCTCTCTCTCTCTCTCTCTCTGTGGGAGATGCTTTACAGCATTCATTTTGAGCAGATGTGTTTTCACTATCGCTCGCTTTCGTGCAAGTGTGTATGTGTCTGTAAACTGTTTTTTTTAAACTTTGCGTTGCGTCACATCCTGCAAGCTATGCCGTCGGCTTCCTCATATTTCCGACATGTTTGTGGTGGGTTTGTGCGGATGTTTTGGAGCTTTATGACTCAAAGGGAAGTGTCAGTCAGGAAGAAGTGAGTCACACAACTGAAGGACAGGCCAGATAGTGTTTGATGTGGTGTGTGTTGACTTACCTGTTTTTGAATTTACTCCTTATTTGACATGGTGACACCGAATTGGACCCCGGATCCACTGAGAAACCCACCACTGAAACCCAGAGCCAGGGTCTCTGCCAGACGTGACTGAGCACAAGCAGGGAGAGAGTCTCTTCAGCAAATAGCAGAGTTGATACAACTCCCGTTGAATCGCATGCTACAAAACCCCACTGTTAACTCTACCCTGGCTGATCTCATGACGAGGTTGAATGGAATGGACGTCTCCATGAATTCCAAGCTGGACGGGGTTGTGTCTGACATTGCAGCCATCAAGCAGAAGATTGGTGTTCTACAGGGGGAGATGGAGGTGTTGAGACAGGAGGTTGACTCATTACACAGAGAAAACATGACGTCGAAAGATCACACGGATTTGTGTGCTGGTGTGGCAAACTTAGAGAAAAGGGCGGACGATCTGGAAGGAAGATCAAAGAGAAATTACCTGATTTCCTACGGGATGAAGAAGGAAGAGGGGGAAACCAGTGCTACACTTGAGCACAAGTTGAAAGCACTTCTTTTTGATAACTTGTTCTTTCTGACAATGTGGAGATGGATTGTGTGCGCTACCTAAGCAATAAGTCTGATTCCCCAGTGATTGCCACAGTGACAGTTTGTAACAGTGTGTGTGCGTGAGGTCAGGAGGAAGTTGACTGTATTCATGAAAACAAAACGAGCAGAAGATAAGAGAGTGTCTATGATGTATGACCATCTGATTATCAAGGGGAAAAAGTACTGTCTCTCTGCTGATGGTGCCAGTCCGGTGGAAATGGAAGAGGGGTAGGGCTGTCCAGTGGAAATGGAAGAGGGGGCTGTCCGGTGGAAATGGAAGAGGGGGATGTCCAGTGGAAATGGAAGAGGGGGCTGACTGATGGAAATGGAAGAGGGGGCTGACTGATGGAAATGGAAGAGGGGGAGGGCTGTCCGGTGGAAATGGAAGAGGGGGCTGACTGATGGAAATGGAAGAGAGGGAGGGCTGTCCAGTGGAAATGGAAGAGGGAGCTGTCCGGTGGAAATGAAAGAGGGGGATGTCCGGTGGAAATGGAAGAGGGGGATGTCCAGTGGAAATGGAAGAGGGGGCTGTCTGGTGGAAATGGAAGAGGGGGAGGGCTGTCCGGTGGAAATGGAAGAGGGGGCTGTCCGGTGGAAATGAAAGTGGAGGAGGGCTGTCTGGTGGAAATGGAAGGGGGAGGGGCTGTCCGGTGGAAATGGAAGAGGAGGCTGTCCAGTGGAAATAGAAGAGAGGGAGGGCTGTCCGGTGGAAATGGAAGAGGGGGCTGTCTGGTGGAAATGGAAGAGAGGGAGGGCTGTCCAGTGGAAATGGAAGAGGGGGCTGTCCAGTGGAAATGGAAGAGGGGGCTGTCCGGTGGAAATGGAAGAGGGGGATGTCCAGTGGAAATGGAAGAGGGGGCTGTCCAATGGAAATGGAAGAGGGGGCTGTCCGGTGGAAATGAAAGAGGAGGAGGGCTGTCTGGTGGAAATGGAGGGGGGGGGGGGGCTGTCCGGTGGAAATGGAAGAAGGGGCTGTCCAGTGGAAATAGAAGAGAGGGAGGGCTGTCCGGTGGAAATGGAAGAGAGGGAGGGCTGTCTGGTGGAAATGGAAGAGGGGGCTGTCTGGTGGAAATGGAAGAGAGGGAGGGCTGTCCGGTGGAAATGGAAGAGGGGGCTGTCTGGTGGAAATGGAAGAGTGGGAGGGCTGTCCGGTGGAAATGGAAGAGGGGGCTGTCTGGTGGAAATAGAAGAGGGGGCCGTGTGATGGAAATGGAAGGGGGGGGGGGCTGTCTGATGGAAATGGAAGAGGGGGAGGGCTGTCCGATGGAAATGGAAGGGGGGGGGGGGGGGACTATCCGGTGGAAATTGAAGAGGGGACTGTCCGGTGAAAATGGAAGAGGGGGAGGGCTCTCTGGTGGAAATGGAAGAGGTGGAAGGCTGTCCGGTGGAAATGGAAGAGGGGGCTGTCTGGTGGAAATGGAAGAGGGGGCTGTCCAGTGGAAATGGAAGAGGGGGAGGGCTGTCCGGTGGAAATGGAAGAGGGGGAGGGCTGTCCGGTGGAAATGGAAGAGGGGGCTGTCCAGTGGAAATGGAAGAGGGGGAGGGCTGTCCGGTGGAAATGGAAGAGGGGGCTGTCCAGTGGAAATGGAAGAGGGGGAGGGCTGTCCAGTGGAAATGGAAGAGGGGGAGGGCTGTCCAGTGGAAATGGAAGAGGGGGAGGGCTGTCCGGTGGAAATGGAAGAGGGGGCTGTCCGGAAAACTTGCATTGGGCGTTAAGGGGAAATTGTGATTGAATCTAAATATGTGAATGAATGTGATTGTGGGAAAAAGCCTGAATGTGTGTGTTAGAATAATACAATGAGTATGAGTAATGTATGTATGGAAAACCACAGTGTTGTGAATGATTATGGTAAAAATGATTTGTTGTACGATGGGGAGTGGGAAAGACGGTTAGAGTCGTAATGATTATGGTGTTGCGTCAGAATCCCGTGATTTCTATGACGTCACAACGCAGGCTTTGGAGGGAAGGTCACGAAAGGGAAAGGCGATAATTCTAAATTTAGACTGGTTGATCCGGTTGCCGAAAATGAACCGTCCGTGCATGATTGTCGTCCTAACTCGGTGTTGGGACACTCTAAAAGAGAGTTCAATTGAGGTTACGGACACACCAGCTTATGTCTACATGCCAGTGAGTGACTCTGAGTCTTGTGCGTGAAAGTCACCTGCATGATTATAATACTGTTGTCAATAATATTTGCTCACATTCGTTCTTACTTTTGAATGTGAATGGTTTGATGTATGAAATCTATTATCCAGATTTTAGTTCCTTTGTCTCGTCTTTCCACTTTGGCAGGTTGAAACTTTCATTGAATCTTTACGTGAATAAGTGTTCAGCCTACACTATAGAGAAGTTCCTTTATATACTTAGGCATTTGTACATTCATACACACGCACTCTATCTTACTGGGTCAGTCTAGTGGGGGGTTTTGGTCAAGATTCTTTCCAAGCCCTTCAATGGCACCAACTACCAAGTCCCAGTTGAAGTCTGTCACCCTGCTTGAGTCTGTGGGCCTAGAGGTAGTACTAGTGCTACTGTCAAACCTATCCTTGCCATTTTAACCATATACGGCTGTTTTGTCGCAGTGCTAAGGCTAGACTGTCTCCTATGATAAACTGGAGGCCCTAGCACTGGTCTGTGAGTAGTGTCAGTAGCACCCTGAGCACGACCTAGTTCCTGAACCAACAAGAAGTTAGCAGCACCGCCTTCTTCAAGTCCACGTGTCATACTGCCGGGGTTTTTGCTTGTTTACCTGCTCATCAGAGAACATTTTTCAAGGGAAGTGCACCTCCGCTGAGCTCGCCTGTATGCACAGCATCTCTGCATCACTAACCTCCCACCCCCACCCCACCCCACTCCACCCCACCCCGACTTTATGATGAAAGCTTTTCACCCAGAAATTGCAGTGAGGAAGGAAAAGCTTCACCTCACTTGAGATTGCAGGTCTATCAATAACAAGCAGACACAGATGGTCCGACTACAGTCAGGTTTGTCTCCAGATCGCTGGTCTTGATACCTTTCTACCAACTTGTCTCCTCGCAGGAAAAGTGCTCTAGCTCCTTGTGGCTTAACCCTTGGGGCTCAGCCATGGGAGGACACTCAGCCTTTGGTGTCAACTCCCTAGGCCATCTGGTTAACGGTCAAACGTCCCATAAACTGGGGAAGCCCCTTAGAGCGCACAGGCAACAGGCTGGACCACTCAGGTGATGAGAGAGAATGGCAAGGCTGACCCTATGGGTGTCCTTAGGGATGAGGAACAGGCTGGACCACTCAGGCAAACCACTCAGGTGATGAGAGAGAATGGCAAAGCTGACCTCATGGGTGTCCTTAGGGATGAGTCAGGAATGTACCTCCAATTCATCTTAGTTTTCACCATGCCCAGTGTCCCTATTCATCTCATCCTCCGTCATACTTGGCATCCTTGGGAATAAGATGGAAACTAAACTACTCAAGTTCCTATCTTCATCAACCTCCACCACACCGAAAATATCCAAATGCCCTGCGCCTGAACATGAGGTGTTTCATCATTGTGGGAGCCCCGCTCAGTGTGACACTCCAAATTTGGGGTTGTCAGCAAACGAATATCGGGGTGACACTCTCCAAATTCCTCAGCAGCTGGTCTGGTTTTGGCCATGCGACTTGCAGGCACTGGAAGGGCGTCTGGGCACTGCAGACCTGAAAACCTCGTCCTGTAAGACGCCTTAGATACTAGCCACGTCTCGATGATGAAGGAAATGCCCAGCGTGGGCACAGGCAGCTACCCACCCTCAGGGCAGGCGATAATGGTGGGACAGTCTGTCATTGCTTGGCAACAGCCCAGTTCAGAGCAAGCCTTTCTCTTGCTCACTCGTACAGTCTCAGGCACTGGGATCGCAAGCAGAAGGCGTAGGGTATTTTATGTCCACTGGTGCAGGCTACTTCTTCTGACAGCATTGCCGCTTCTGTGGGCTCATACAGGCCACCAGCACCAGTAGTGCCTTCCACTGAGTGAGAGCTGGCGCTGACTTCAGATGAAATGTTTCTGGAGCCAGCTCTCACACATGCTGGCTAAAAGCCGTATTGGCCTCCTGGCACTCGGTAATGACTGCATTGCCCATGATGGTGTAGTGCTGCTTGTTGATGAATTCCACCAGATTATTTCAGTTTCCACAAGGTCTCAACAGCCAAGCCATTGCCTGTTTGAGTGACTGTGTCTGACAAAGGTGGCAGTCTTTTATCAAATATGCCGGGCAGATGGTGAATGAAGGCATGAACCTTTAGATATCTGCTTCAACACATCCAGGAATTAAACACTTCCTGCCCCTCTTTGGGGTTCCCTGGCCTTCTTTGCCTTCCCGGATCTGTGGCGATGGAAAGACGTGTGCTGGCATCCTGTATCTCAGCAGTGGGGCTTGAGCCTGTACGTTTTCCTAAGTACTCCATACCCTCTGACACGGCCAGCTTTTCCCTACAAGGTGTGCTCTTGCCATCAAGAAGACAGCCCATGGCAGAGGAGCATGGCTCGTGAGTACACTGTCCAACCACTGGCCCTTTGTCAGAAGATTCCCTGTCCGTTAAAAGGACTTTCTCTGGATCCTAAAAGGCCTGTCTTGGGACCCTTATCAAGCCGGCTAGAATGTCCACTATCCCCACCGTCCTGAGTATCCTTGGCTGATACCTTTCCAGATGATCCTCCCGAACAACTTGATTTGCCAGTCCTGTCTAAATTCTTATCCTGGCATCTTGATCTGTTGTCCCTCATGGTCTTGTCCACTTTCATCTTAGAAATGACCCTGACCCTAGCTATGCGAACACCCTCAGGCCCTGCTTGAGCTGATCCCGATGAATTTACCTGAGGAATGCAATCCACCTGGGGCTGATGAAGTTCTTTCAGCATTGAATCACCAGGCACATGTGGCAGAGTAGTTGCGTAGGCTCCCACTGCCTTGAACCGTATTGAGGGATGCAACTTGGAAATCCTGCCATGGAATATGGTCCTCACCGCATTGCCAGAGTGTGAAGGAACTGGAGCCTTGACTGGAGAGCTGGGGTTGTCCTCCTCCCTTCGACTGGTTCTGCAGCCATGTCCTGTACCGCTTGCAGTCTTTTCCCCTGTGCCCAACCTGCTTGCAAGAAAATCACCTCACACTGGAATCAGGGTTGTCAGGAGTTTGCTTTGCACTGTCTTTGGCCACGAGCTGCAGATGAGTGGTCAGCTTTTCTGAGAGCTGTTTAAGAAAGCTGTTCAGATCCTGCTTGGAAAAGTCTGTTCTGACCTGTTGCTCTTGATTTTTCCTTTGTGCCTCATTCACGACCAGTGAAAACATGCTGACGCCACTTTACTTTCTGGACGGCCTCTTCCACAGTTCAGGGTCTTTCCAAATTTGCCTGCCTCCTTGTCCAGGCCACCAATACAAAATTTGCTGATGGCCTCGCTCTCTATATATTTTACAAGCGGGTCCCGGACAAAACCAGCAAGCATTGAGACCATGTCAGCCCAGTCCTCATAGAACTTCTCTGGTTTTGTCTGGTTTGCTGGAACTTAAGCTTGCCTGTTTCAGTCGGCTCTCTGGCCCGAAGCGTGCTACCCTCTTCCCTTTCCCCTCTTCCCTTTCCCCTGTTCCTACTCTGCTCCACCTATTCGGGAGTAGGCATGTATGTGGCCAGCCTACTTTAAAATAATACTTTAATTGTGATTTATTTTATAAATCTATTAGCTCATTCACTAATGCAGATCATTTGATATTTGCAAGAAGTACACAGAGGTGAGATGAATTCTTTTCAAATGTTTATAGACAATTGAATCTGCGACATGTTACTGAACACTGGTAATCCCCCCCCCCCCCCCCCCTCTCTGTCTGTCTGTCTGTCTGTCTGTCTGTCTCTCTCTCTCTCTCTGATTGTGTGCATGCGTGTATGCGTGCGTGCGTGCGTGCGTGTGTGTGTGTGTGTGTGTGTGTGTGTGTGTGTGTGTGTGTGTATTTCGGGTTGTGAGTGTGCTGTGTGTGTAGGTGTTGTGGGAGTATTGGGGGGAGAGGGGGGAGGTGGGATTAGTTAAGGAGTCTTTACGGGCGCAATGTCAAACACTGATCACTTTTGTTAACCGTCAGCTTTCGATTTCTTCTCTGTTGGGAGCTTGTGGCAGCCAGCTGTAATTCACTGAGTGATAATCAAAGAAAGGCAGAGTTAAGGATTGTTTGATTTTTCAGTATTACCGAAATAAAGAAGTCCTTGAGGAAGGCCAGAGCCGAAACGTTTGAAAGAAAACCTTGTACGCTTTTTCATTATGTGGTTGTTATATATATATATATATATATATATATATATATATATATAACATAGAGTTTAAAAACCACAACATACAAGATAAAAAGATTTCCAAAATTTTCGGCTTTAATGCCTTCCTCAGTGGTGAGTTGACTGGCAGGCGAGTCACACGACATTCATACATTCATAAAAAGAAAGTGATTAAAATTCACTATCTTAAAACAAGAAGCTAAAAAGGATTTCACGTACCAGGCAAATCTTTCAAATGGAAGGGGAGCAAAGGGACGTAGTAGTATGAGGAAGAGGGGCTGAGTAAGTGTGTGTAAAAGCGTGCGTGCGTCACGCACATGTGGGAGTGTGTGCGTATATGAGTGTGTATTAGTGTGAGTGAGTGTGAGTGAGTTTGTGTGTGTGAATGTATGTGTCTGTGTGTGAGTGTGTGTGTGTGTGTGTGTGTGTGTGTGTGTGTGTGTGTGTGTTTGGGGGGGGGGGGGGGGGTTCGGTGGGGGTAGGTAAAAGGAGTCCAGCGGCGTAGAACATGAACAGTTATTGTAGTGAGTTGAGTCCGAAAGGATGGAGAGTTTTCAATTTTCTTATCCAGAGTTTTTCCCTACAAATTCTGTGCGTGTGGCTGTCTGAAAAAAACTTTTTTTCCATCACCATGCATTTCATGTTGGCCAGGGTGTGGTTGGACAGGTTGAAATGTTGCGTGACAAGAGTCCCGATGTTGTTCTTGATATGAGATCTATGCAGATAGAAACGTTTTCTGAGTGAATTTTTTGCTTCACCAATGTATTGAGAATTCTGACAGAGTTCGCAGAACATGAGATAAATGATGTTATTGGTTCGACAGTCAATATGGTGTCTTAGAGTAAATGTTTCTTTAGACTGGTGGCTAATGAAACTGGTGGATTCCAAGGCGTGCTCTCTACAAATAATATATTTGTTGGAACATTTGAAAAAACCATTAGGGTCTTTAGAATTTAATTTGACGGGGAGGGCTGAGGGCATGAGCAAGTATTTGAGAGAACGGCTGTTTCTTTCTCCTAGGATGGATGGGTGAGGTATGGCCTGTTTAAGTTTGTCACTGGTGAAAACTGTCTGATATAATTTTTTAAACCATTGATGGAGAGGGGGGTTGCTAGGGTTATGAGTGACAATAACAGGTGTTCTCGGGTTGGACAGCTTAGGTTTGTAAGTAAGAGTATCATATATATATATATATATATATATATATATATCAGTTCTATTTGGTTTTTCTATCGTCAGGATGATTTATATATATATATCAATGTAGTTGCACAGCCTAAAACGATTCTAAAAGTGCTCAACCCTTTGGGGAGCAACATTTGTTAAAATAAGTGTTAAAAAGGAATACTAAAATACTCTACAAATTTGTTTCAAGCTGGGTGGCTATCTTCAGGATGATATTTGGGTTGCCCACCGCCGGTGTTATATAGCGTGTGGGTTGGTTGCACGTGTTTGTTTTTTTTAAGGTTTTCAGGTTGTTGTTTGGGGTGTGTTCACTAACAACGATTTCCATTTGTGCCTGCAGTTGTTTACTATTTCCGTTTTAGTGTTTAAAGTTGCTAAGTGTGGTTTACATAGTATCAGCCATTTTTCAGTTAAACATAGGTTGCATCTTTTTGAAATGTTGCTGTATGGTGATGCCCTTTTTATGATTTTCCAGGATACATTGTAGTTTTTTTTTTTTTGCGTCTTTAAGTTTCCAAATGTGTTTGCTCAATTCTGTTTGGTTTTTGTATTTTTCTTTATTAAATGACTGTTTGTGGTTTGCATATCTGGTTTTGAAGTGGTTTTCAGTAATCCCTATGTATGTTTCTTTTTCATTTTCTGATGTCACAGTGGCTTGGTATACGATATTCTTATAAAGGCATTTGTTGCTTAGGGGGCACTGCTCTTTTTTGATGCAATTGCAAGATTTCTTTTATTCACCCTTCTTTGCTGTGTTGATTTTCGTTTTGTTGGATGCATCAATTAGGTTTTTGAGGTTGGGCATACATGAGTATGATAGTTTGACGGTGTTTTTGTTGAATATTTTTGACAGTTTGTGTTCTTTTGGGAATGAAGTTGTTAAGATTTTAAAGAATTCTTTCCCTATGTTTGTTTTGAGTTTCCCGTCGTATGGAGGGTTGAACCATATGATTTTTCTTTTCCTGTTTTTCTTACTTTTATTTGTGTTGTTATCTGGGTTGTATTGTAGTTTATAATTGTACCCACTTTTTTGCAGTGCTTCTTGGTATTCTACTGCTGCGTTGTTGAATACTCTTTCATTGCATGGCAGATTTGATAGTCTCTTGTTTATTCCGTTGGGTATGGTCTTTAGTACAGATGGTGGATGGTTACTTTTGATGTTTACATAGATAGGTGTGTCATTAGGTTTCTTGTATGGTTTATATATGTGGTTGTTTAGGTCAAGTGTTATGTCTAAGTAGTTCACTACCTTTTTGTTTGCTTCAATGGTGATTTTTAAGTTGTGGTTTTGAAAGATTTTGCATAGTTCTTTTTTCTTGTTTTCGATGGATCTTGGGTTGTTGGTTAGTGCAGCAAGGCCGTCGTCTCTGTATAGTCCAACTTGTTTTCCGAGTTGTTTCTTGATGTTGGATAGCATGAATAGTCCGACCAGTTCACATGTTTCTGCACCATCATATGATGCAATGGTTACGTCAAATGTTGAGTTTCTATTCGTTTTCTTGATCCAAGTTACATTTTTGCTGTGCAGTAGCGTTTTCTTGGTGTGGAGGATGATTTCCATTTCTGACCCTGTTATGTCTGTGTGGTTATTAGCAAATTTCAGAGCTTTGGTGAGTAGTTCCTCATCTATGGATGGGTAGAAGTCTACTATGTCGAATGTAATGAATACTGTATTGCTTTGTTTGTTGAGGTTTTTGAACCATTGGATAACTTCGTATGTGTTCTTCCAGAGGTTGTATTCAGAGTTTGATTTTACGTTCTTTATTATTTTTTCTAGAATTTTCTTACTTATTTTGCCTAGTTCGGATTTAGATGGGTTTATTAGCCTACATGTTGGATTGTTGTGGAAGTTAGGTTTGTGGTCTTTGAGTGTTATAAAGGCTTCTTTTGTTGCTGTCGTTTCTACCCTGTCACTTAGGTCTATGCGATGTGCAAGTTCTTTTTCTTTAGTGCGGATACTGTCATGTATACTTTTGTCGGCTTTTTTGTAGTTTTTCTGAATGTTTTTGTCAAGGAGTTGGGAGTATTCCTTTGGTTCCATTTTGTAGTAATTACTAGTTTTATCAGCCTTCACAAATATCTTTTTGTCATTTTGTATTTGTTTTATTTGGTTTTTTAATGTAGTGAACACACACATTTAGTGAACACACCCCAAACAACAACCTGAAAAAAAAACACGTGCAACCAACCCACACGTGAAAATAGCTGCAATCGGGCCCCACACGCTATATAACACCGGCGGTGGGCAACCCAAATATCATCCTGAAGATAGCCACCCAGCTTGAAACAAATTTGTAGAGTATTTTAATATTCCTTTTTAACACTTATATATATATATATATATATATATATATATATATATATATATATATGGATGGTCTCAGATGATATAAAATTTTCACAAATTGTCCCAAGTGTTCATTTGTCTGTCGAATCGACGGGGACTACTTAAGTCATCTTGGTGTTGAGGTAGGTTAGACGATTTGTGGAAACGCAGGTGGCTGATCAAGCCGATGCGTGCACGGAATGCGTGGTGATAATTTGGACAGGGAACGTAGGAGATCTCCTCTTGATTGCTGGTTCGGGTTCTTCTTGTCCATCTCTTTTGTTGCATTGCAGCTGTTCTTCGTTCTTCAGATAAACTGTTGCCTTTGTGGATAGAGTAACGCCATCTAGCTCGATCCATAGTGGTTTATTCCCATGAGTCAGGGTTGATGTGAAATGTTGTTATGGATTTTTTTTCAAAATGGAGTGACTGATGGCGGAGAACGAAACAACATTTAGAGAAGAGAGAGAGAGAGAGAGAGAGAGAGAGAGGGGGGGGGGTAGTTACCGCCAAGGACATTGAGAAACAAAGCACAGGACAAGACACGATGCATTTCGACCTCTTGGGTCTTCCTCAGGCAAAAAAAAAACAGATCACATTTAACATTTAGGACGGTACAAACAAAGAACGAAGAGTGACTTATCTGTTGTCCATGTGATAGGAAGAACGGCCATTCTTCCTATCACGTGGACAACAGATAAGTCATTCTTCGTTCTTTGTTTATACTGTCCAAATGTTAAATGTGATTTTTTTTTTTTTTTTTTTTTTTTTGCATGAAGAAGACCCAAGAGGTCGAAATGCATCGTGACTTGTCCTGTGCTTTGTTTGTCAATGTCCTTGGCGGTAACTAACCCCCTCTCTTTCTAAATGTTGTTATGGATGTTTGAAAAGTGACTTTGAAGCGTTTCTTCTGATCTTATTTGGGAACACGCTCCTTGTTGCAGTTTATCGTAGAAGAGTCTCTTGAGTAGCTGGTGGTCTGGCATGCAAGCAACAAGATCTGCCCATTGAAGCTGAAACAGCATCAGGATGGTGTAGTTGCTTGGCTGGCTTGCTTGGTCAAGCACCTCAGTTCAACAAACTTCTGAGGCAGGTTGTGTTGCAGTGATTCGGCTTCTTGGCATGCTGTTGGTACATTGTCCACGTTTCACATGCGTAGAGGAGTGTGGGGGAGAACAACTGCACTGTTCACCTTCAGCTTGGTCTCTAGACTAATGCCTCTTCGATTCCAAACATTGGTGTGTAGTCTGTTGAGGACTGCGCCTGCTTATGCAATTTTGACGCTCACTTCGTCGTCGACGGTGACGTTCAGGGATAGTGTGCTACCAAGGAAGGTGAATGTACTCACCGCAGCATGTCTCACACCATTAACTGTGATGTTAGCTTCATGGTAGGGTCTGCCTGGCGCAGGTTGATGCAAAACTTTCGTCTTCTTTGTATTAATGTTGAGACCGAAGTTGGCAGAGGCCACAGAAAACTTGTCAATACCTGACTGCATGTCAATTTCTGAGCCAGCACTGAGGGCGCAGTCATCAGCAAACAGAAAGTCCATGAGGATATCTTTCATCACCTTGATTTTTGCCAGGGAGCCTCCTGAGGTTAAACAATTTTCCATCTGCTCTGAATCCGATGTAGATGCCTACATCTCTTTCTCTGAAGGCGTCAGTCAGCGTTGCAGAGAACATGATGCTGAACAGAGTAGGTGCCAAAATACAGCCCTGCTATACGCCTTTTGTGACAGGGAATGGGTTAGATGTCTCTCCATTGTCCTGGATTCGGGCTTACATTCCATTGTGGAACTGTCGCACCACAGAACTGAATTTTGGTGGGCATACATATTTGGCCACAATCTTCTACAGGTCCTCTCCACTGACAGTATCAGAGGCCTTGGTCAGGTCGACATAGGTGGAGAACAGATAGGCATTTTGTTCCTGACATCTTTCTGGGAGCATATCAATGGTTCATCTGTCTTTTCGGAAGCCACACTGGCTCCCTGCCAAAAGCGTTTGCTCCAGGAGTGTTATAAGATGGTTCAGCAGAATCGTGGTAAGTATCTTGCTTGGTATAGAAAGGAGGGATATGCCTTGGTGGTTGTCACAAACCTGGATGTTCCCTTCTCGCGTGTACAGATGGATAATAGGTGTACAGATGGATGATAGGTGCATCTTTAAACTTCTGAGGGATCGTCTCCTGCTGCGACATCACAAGATAAAAATGATGATGTTTTTTCAGTCAGAGTTGTGCCACCATCTTAGTAGACCTCAGGGTATAGGGTCTGAGCCAGGAGCATTGGCAGTAGACAGCAAACGTATTGCTTTTGGGGTCCCAAGGGGGTTGATGATTCATCCAGTTCTTCGTTGATAGGCACTTGATCGATGACGGGTGCTTTAGTACGTTCTTGAAGTGTTCTGCCCGACGTTCCAAGATCTTTTCCTTGTCAGTGATCAATATGTTTCCATCGGCGCTGAGTAGAGAGGATGACCCTGATGGTGTACGTCCATAAATGTTTTTCAAGGCATCATAAAAGTTCTTCATATCATACCTGTCAGCATATCCTTGGATCTCGTCAACTTTGCTGCTCAACCACATGCATCTTTCGTGATTTTTTTTTAATGAAGTGTTCTGTGTATGTTGTTGAATTCATCTTTTTTTTTTTTAGGCTGGACCTGGTGTCACTGAGGTGATCCTTGTGCAGAAGTTGTGTCTCATACAGTGGCCTCTCTGTCTGTTCTATGTGGTCTAAAGTGACACAAAAGTGTTCCCAAATTGTCACGAGTATATTATATATGAAAACGCTCCATGATTTGACCAGGAATAGTTCTTAAATGACCATCTCTTCCCTTTGTCTATCAATGCAAATCCTTGTGATGCCCTAGAAATTTGATATAGCGACTTTTGGCAATGTGTGTCATAAATATACTCCATCCAAAGGTGTTCATGTAAAAAATACCCCCTCCCCCCCCCCCCCTTTCCCAAACATGACAAACAATTTTGATCAAGCCATGGATTTAAGAGGCTCAATTTTGGCATATGGGAAATGTACGGAATTTGGAAAAAAAAAAGGTCAAAGATATTTTTAAAGGAGAAGATACTCCTGGATAAAAGTGATGAGAAACGTTTGATTAAAGTTTGAATTAAATACAACACATCATTCATGTTCAAGATGTAAAAAAAAATACAGAAACAAAACAAAACAAAAACAAACAAATAAAACAAAACAAATCGATGGAAGCAACTGTGCGCTTTTTTCCAGTTGTAAAGTGAGACGACTGCAGGCGAAAATCCAAACAAACTTTAAATAAATGTTAGCGTACCGCCCAAGAAACGTGGACAAACGAATCACAAGACAAACACGACGCGTTTCGACCTCTTAGGTCTTCTTCAGGCAAGATGCAAAACAATTATTACAACGAAAATGAACGAACAATCACTTATCTTTGATCTCTTCAGCGCAAGATAGGCGTTGAATGAAGATAAGTGATTGCTCGTTCATTCTCGTTGTAATAATTGTTTTGTATCTTGCCTGAAGAAGACCTAAGAGGTCTAAACGTGTCGCGTTTTGTCTTGTGATTCGTTTGTCCACGTTTTTTGGGCGGTTCGTTGACGTTTATTTAAGCTTTTTCCAGTTATCTCCAAATGTGTGATAGGAGGTATAATAAAATTTGGCCATAACTAGCATTATCAAGAAATCCTTAAATAGACAAATCTAAATCAAGAACATTAGAATGAGGGTAATCCATAAGAGATAAAATGCTGAGGTAAGCAAAAATTAACACAATGATAATTTGAAAGGTTACCTTTGCAATTTGCAATGGTGTCTCTGCCTTAAACATGCAATTTAGGCCTCGTCACAAATAAAACAACCTCAGAAGTCATGACAGAGTGCTGGGAAATTTTTAAAATACTGAAAGTACATTATCTCATATTCTTCCAGATCCCCAGTTTAAAAACAATATCAGCATACACTATCAAACAAAATTTTGAATTATGTGAGTAACACTTCTCATACATCCTAGATTTTGTCTTTAAAATCTACTGTCTGGATGTCAGTTGTGCACACACTTATGTGGAATAAAGACGTTACCAAAAAGAAAATAAATCGGCGTTTTCATGGTGCAAAACTTACAACAGACACAAAACTGGGAAAAAAATGTTCGTTTGTGTTTGAAGTGGGTGGGTTTGCCAGCCATCTAACGTAATCAAACAATGGTTGATCAGCCTCACGTCAATCAATTTTCACCCGACTGCACCAAGCACAAATTCCCATACTTTTATTTCATATAGTGTGAACAGTAAACCAGTCTTGCTACTCTCACACAAGGATGGTCTTTTGTACAGTCCACTCAGTAGTTGTGAACGGGCAACAGTGCTCAGTTGCTGTCCGTAAAACAGCGTGTGGAATTTCTACCAGCAGCCATTCAAACCATGCTTGATAATGTGTTACAACAGCACATAATGAGCCGCCTCCTCTCAACTGATCAGCAGAAGCGTTTTATGTAAAGAAACATCATGGTCTAATTTGCATATTGAAACCTGTCAAATTCATAGTAAAAAAAAAAAGTTTTAAAATGTATCTTGTTTTTGAAGCTGCACTCACGATGTACACTGTTTGCAAGGAGGAATACGCCAGTTATGATCAAAAAGAGCATTTTTGCTATTGAAAACGATGTACGTCATGACCCCCAGATAATTAGAGGACATTCTGCACAGCGGAAGACGGACAGCCCCGTGTTGAACACATTTCCACCGTGCACTGCGTGGTGAAAGACACCAGAGCGCATTCTGACTGATTTCACACAACACATCAATTATGTGCACACACACTTTATATGCTCAAATAGGTGCCATTATCTAATCATTTTACTGCACTGATTTTGTTATATCAGCTCCGAACGCATTGCTATTAATGTCAGAAGTGCCACACTCGTGGTGTCAGATATTAACACAATTGTGGGTTGATTGAAGTATTTGGAAAAAAAAAAAAAGCAAACTCAAAACAAAAACCATAAACGGAGAGGTGCAAGTATAACGATGCTAGGTGCACACGTAGTGTACAGTGCCTTCAGTCACTTAAAGCAAATCCGCTCTTCTGGCCTTCATGGTTTTTATGACAAAAATCTTTAAACTTTCATCTACTCTAATTGCTTGAAGCAGTTAAAGTTATAATTTTTGCATAACCCAAAGCCATTTTAAAGTGGCTCAAGTAACACCAGATTACAAAAGGTTCATCACACTCACCCCTCAAACTGCACACCCATTTCCATGTTATCTCTATCTTATCAACGCTTGCAAAACTACATAAAGCAACATAGTCTTGATTATTTTCATGCTTTCAGTTCCTTTCATCAAAACCAGTCTGGTTTCAGGACTATTATAAACAGTAATTAAATTACAGGTACGCCCATGGTAGCATAGACCAAGCACTGCCGTTCACTGCCTGAAAATATTACAAACAAAGGCTTTCCCAGTGCCAGGGAAATCTAATGATTTGGGGGGTAATAATTAACAAAAAATTCTAGCTCAGAAACTACAAAAGGTATAAAAATGAAATATATATCATTTTTGAAGGAAATTGAATGAAGATTTTGAATCTGGGCTTCTTTTGTTTTAATTTTGATAATAAAAAAAGTATTTAGGCATTTAGATTTGGATAGATTTTTTTGCACGATCAAAAACATACGTATTTACCACTACATCTTCACATATAAACAAGAACACAAAGCAAAAAAGTTGAAAATAAAGTTTGTATTGTCACACTACACCTTTAAATGAAAGTAAAAACAGTTTAGAAGTCTATCAAGACGCTCACACTCTAAGCAGACAGGTCAGTCCACGACCACGCCCCCCTCTCCCCACCACGCCCCCTTGCTGGACTTCAACCCTCTCTTTCACTCCTCCTCTCCCCCTACCTTTCCCTCTGCCCCGTGTCACGCCGCGAGCAGGCAGCGCTCCCCTCTCGCACTGACTATCACGTCACTGGCCACTGGCACACAATGCAGAGTACACACTAGGCTGGCTCGTTCGACACTGGCGAGCCGTCAGCTGAACACACACTGAGGTCACACAGCCCGACTCAATAACTGACGAATATAGTCGGCAATTCCATCACTATCATCATCTCACCTTCATGCTCGAATGAGTCATTGAATAAAAGATTATTGTCTTTGTCAAAAATCATTAGCAGAGCCTGCTCAGCTGTGTAAATATGTTGATTTGGTCGCTGCGCTTGTCGAAGGTTGCACTGCCATCTTTGCAAGTGAGACAAAGTGCTGACTGGTCATCCAGTCAGTGATGAGAATAAATGGGCTTTCCCCTCACGTGTGGTCATTTGCATATCATTTTAATACTACAGACATATAAGGCTTACCACGCACACTCTATTTGAGTCCGTTGATAGAAATAGTAACGAATGAAAATTCAAGAAAAATGCATGACGTCAGTGGACGGCCCATAGGCACTGGGAAAGCATTTTTAATGCGGCGTCAGCTGACGGCTTTAAAGGCACTCTACGGGTTAACCCAAAGAGTGCCTATAGGCCGTCAGCTGACGCCGCATTAAAAATGCTTTCCCAGTGCCTATGGGCCGTCCACTGACGTCATGCATTTTTCTTGAATTTTCATTCGTTACTATTTCTATTAAAGGACTTAAATAGAGTGTGCGTGGTAAGCCTTATATGTCTGTAGTATTAAAATGATATGCAAATGACGACACGTGAGGGGAAAGCCCATTTATTCTCATCACTGACTGGATAACCAGCCAGCACTTCGTCTCGGTTGCAAAGATGGCGGCGCAACGTTCGACAAGCGTAGCGACCAAATCAACATATTTACACAGCTGAGCAGGCTCTGCTAATCATTTTTGACAAAGACAATAATCTTTTATTCAACGACTTACTCGAGCATGAAGGTGAGATGATGATTGTGATGGAATTGCCGACCGTATTCGTCAGTTATTGTGTCGGGCTGTGTGACCTCAGTGTGTGTTCAGCTGACTGGTTTGCAGGCGTCGAACGAGCTCGCCTAGTGTGTACTCTGCACTGCGTGCCAGTGGCCAGTGATGTGATAGTCAGCGCGAGAGGGGAGCGTGGCCTGCTCGCGGCGTGACACGGGGCAGAGGGAAAGGTAGGAGAAGAGGAGGAGTGAAAGAGAGGGTTGAAGTCCAGCAAGGGGGCGTGGTGGGGGGAGGGGGGCGTGGTCGTGGACTGACCTGTCTGCATAGAGTGTGAGCGTCTTGATAGACTTCTAAACTGTTTTACTTTCATTTACATGTGTAGTGTGACAATACAAACTTTATTTTCAACTTTTTTGCTTTGTGTTCTTTTTTGGATGTGAAGCTGTAGTGGTAAATACATATGTTTTTGATCGTGCAAAAAAATCTATCCAAATCTAAATGCTAAATATTTTTTTTATTATCAAAATTGAAACAAAAGAAGCCCAGATTCAAAATCTTCATTCAATTGCCTTCAAAAATCATATATGTTTCATTGTTATATCTTTTGTAGTTTCTGAGCTAGAATTTTTTGTTTATTATTACCCCCAAATCATTCAATTTCCCTGGCACTGGGAAAGCCTTTGTTTGTAACATTTTCAAGCAGTGAACGGGTACATGTTGGTAAATCTTTCCGGACATCATCAACTCCTTCAAAACCTCTAGCAACAAGTCTTGCTTTTGATACTAATTTTTCTGGTGTTTCTTTCAAAGTGCATACCATCTTGTAGATACACACGTTTGTCCTTCATCATCCACTTCTTCATATACTTTATTCTTTTTCCAATTTTCAAACTCTGTAACACTTTCGCTGATAATCTTCTCCCCAGTCTCTTGACTTTTGTAACTTACAGTCTGTCCAGTTTTGATCCGAGAAATTTGTGTTTGCTTGTCTTCTGTTTCTTGTGTGTTTCTTACTTCATGAAATGGATCCTTTTGTTCTTCAGAGTCACTTTCTGTTTCCTTCTGAGTTGTGACTGGTTCTCTTTCTTTGCTTTGTGTGTTATGTTTACCATCACATCCTTTTGCATCACACTGTTCATTGTCTGCACATTTCTTCAATCTGGTTTTATGTACTCTCACTATCAGACCTCCTTGTCTAATAAACACTATAGCGTCATCCTGTCCTATAACTATTGCAGGACCTTTCCATTCAGGATTGTTTGATATTTTGTAGTACACCTTGTCACTAGTCTCAACGTTTCCAGAATTAAGACGTATCTGCCTTTCTAACGCTCTTCTGATGCGATCTGAACTTTCTGCTTCGATGAAAGCTTTTCTGGAAGCATGAAGAGCATTCAGATGTTTTTCATCGACATGACTCATAGCTGTTCCTTCCAATGCAGGTAGCTTGTTTGTAAAAATGGAAGGCAACTTTGGGTTGCGACCAGACACTAACTGGTATGCACTGTATCCTGAAATATTGTTTGTAAAAATGGAAGGCAACTTTGGGTTGTGACCAAACACTAACTGGTATGCACTGTATCCTGAAATATTGTTTGTAAAAATGGAAGGCAACTTTGGGTTGCGACCAGACACTAACTGGTATGCACTGTATCCTGAAATATTGTTTGTAAAAATGGAAGGCAACTTTGGGTTGTGACCAAACACTAACTGGTATGCACTGTATCCTGAAATATTGTTTGTAAAAATGGAAGGCAACTTTGGGTTGCCACCAGACACTAACTGGTATGCACTATATCCTGAAATATTGTTTGTAAAAATGGAAGGCAAATTTGGGTTGCCACCAGACACTAACTGGTATGCACTATATCCTGAAATATTGCCGAGAGAGTTCCTTGCCATAAGTGACCAACATAATGTTGTTTCCCCATCACAGTTTCTTTCTGCCTTCACTTTGTTCATGATAGAAGTCAGAGTTTGATTGTGTCTCTCGAGTAGTCCATTGCTCCATGGGCTTTGTGCTGCAGTTGTTGTGACTTCTGTATCAAAGTTCTCACACATGTCATGTACTTCTGCATTGTTGAAGTCACCTCCATTGTCACTTAGCAATCTTTTGCGCGGTCCAAAAATGCTGATACAGCTTGAAATGAATTTCTGCACAAATTCTGAAGACTTTTTGCTTGTCATGGTAGCTCCTGCACTAACTCTGGTGAACTCATCAATAATATATAAATACCACACGTTCTTTTCAAGTTCATGTAAATCAGCTGCTACCGTTTCATTGAAACCTGTTGCTTTGTCAATCCAACAACTGGCCTTGGCGGTTGTTTTTGATATCTTCCACAAACGTCACATTCTTCAACTATTTCTTTCAGCATTTGTGTGATTTCGCGTTTATCTATCCCCGCATTCTTTCATAGATGTTGAGGTTTTTCTGCTGAAGCATGTCCAAACTGCTTATGTATCTTTATAAGTTGTTTCCTTTGATCTGTTTTGTTCACTTTGTCTTTCAAAAACTGGATTTCTGATTAATTTAATGTCTTGTTTCATTCTCATCAGTACTGTCATGTACACTGGGTGCTTCTGCATTTAAATCAACATTTCTGTTTATTTTTCCTCCTTTCTTTCTCGTAATATTTATGCAGTAATACCCAGTTGAGGTTAGATCAAGAACTAGAGGTTAGATCAAAAACTACATGTTTATCAAACATCATCGCCTGATCATGCGGTAAACCAAGAACAGTTTTGGCTTTCTTGAGAGAAGATTTTCAAGCAATAAGGGAATATCTGAAGCTACAACTTCAGTGACAATGTTGCACTTAGTTTCACCTA
>CM065744.1:44072139-44091694 GCA_033310375.1 Conus canariensis
CTTGGTAAAGATTTGGACTTGGGGGAGGGGGTGGGGGGTGGTTGAGGATAAAGAAAATGGGAACATGAAATTAAGAAAATATACTACAGATATGAAAACTCATCATTAGGCTGTGCCAGACTTGAATAACAGTTACTCTGTGTTGGTTTTCTTATAGAATCCAGACAATGTTTTATCGAAGATACCCAGTCTGTTTGTACACTCTGATTTCTTGTCCATTGAAATAATTTTGATTTTTCATTTCATATGCTTGTTTTGGAAGTCGAGAGAGAGAGAGAGAGAGAGAGAGAGGAGAGAGAGAGAGAGAGAGAGAGAGAGAGAGAGAGAAGAGAGAGCTGGTGCACAAACACTGAGGGAGAGAGAGAGAGAGAGAGAGAGAGAGAGAGAGAGAGAGAGAGAGAGAGAGAGAGAGCTGGTGCACAAACACTGAGGGAGAGAGAGAGAGAGAGAGAGAGAGAGAGAGAGAGAGAGAGAGAGAGAGAGAGAGAGAGAGCTGGTGCACAGACACTGAGAGAGAGAGAGAGAGAGAGAGAGAGCTAGAGAGAGCTGGTGTACAAGCACTGAGAGAGAGAGGAGAGAGAGAGAGAGAGAGAGAGAGAGAGAGAGAGAGAGAGAGCTGGTGTACAAGCACTGAGAGAGAGAGAGAGAGAGAGAGAGAGAGAGATGGTGTACAAACACGGAGAGAGAGAGAGAGAGAGAGAGAGAGAGAGAGAGAGAGAGAGAGAGACCTGGTGTACAAACACTGAGAGAGAGAGAGAGAGAGAGAGAGAGAGAGAGAGAGAGAGAGAGAGAGAGAGAGAGAGAGAGGAAAAAGATATCAAGTAGAACCATGGAGAGAGAGAGAGAGAGAGAGAGAGAGAGAGAGAGAGAGAGAGAGAGAGAGTTCAGACAAACAGACAGACAGACAGGCAGGTAGACGGACGGATAGATGGACAGAGGGACAGACAGATACAGACACAGACACAGAGGGGGAGTTTAAGCACTGGAGATGGCAGCAGCAGACAGAGACAGGCAGAGATCCCTTGCCATCGCCTCAATCACTGGACGGCACAGAGAGGATTGAACCTGAACTGCCTGGTGTTATCACTGGTTGGCGGTGAAAGATACAGAGTGGTCAGGCTGAACGCTTAACATGGAGCAGTTCATTTCATGATGGGGTGTCTTCTTAGACTCTGCGTAACTAAAGTATGCAACAACCCAAAAAATGACGAATAAAGGAATGACTGAATTAATAATAATAATAATAATAATAATAATAATAATAATGATAAGACTAAGGGTTGATGAAAAGAAAACAAACAACACGGTGATGGTTCATTGCAGGCGGGGAGTGCTCCAGAGGACGCATGGATCCCCTTTATCCAATCCATGTACCCCGATCTCCTCACCAGACCCTATTTCTTCCCACCCCTTTTCTTCAATCGGACTCCTCACACTGTAGGTAATGTTGCCGGACTGACTGTCCGTGTCAGAGTGAATCCACTTCAACGCCTTTCTCGCGGACTACGGCGAGTTTTAAGACGTAACCCACCACCCCCACCTCCACCCCCATCAACGGCAGGCACAGTTTTCAGAGAAAACCCAGCAGGCCTGCAGGATGAAGGCTTCCAGGACACTGATCTTCAAGATGACGTTGCACAGCACCAGTGTCTCCAGGCCCTGGGGAGTATTGGGGGACCCATGATCGTCATCTCCCAGATGCAATTCCGTAGGTATTTGGACAACCGACATAATCCCCAACATCACATCAACCCCACCAACATCATTTCCCAACTTCCCTCCATCACCCACCCATCCATCCCCCGCAACATTGCTAACAGGGAGTGTGACATCATCATTCTCCACCGCCAGTACGGCATTCTGGTGGGTAAGGTCAAATCTGTTGGGGGAGGGCAGTACCTGTCTACACAGTCACCAGCAGTCCAGGACCAGACCATCGCCAGGGTTGTCACGAAGGCCATAAAGCAGCTGGACAACCAGGAGATCGCCCTCAAGCACCTTGTGCATGATATGGCTGGCGGCAACATCAGAGTGACAAAAGCACTTCTTCTACCTAACATCACCTCAGCTCAGCTGACTGCGGCAGTGAACAGTTCTCAGTGGCTCCACATGGTGAGTAGACATTATAAGTACAGCTTACAGCTGAGAAACAAGAACATGACATCTCTGATTACAAAGCAGATGAAAACATGCAAACAGAACACAGGCATCACGCAACACGTCTTTACTTTTAATCGTCATTCATATGTGATGACGTATTTGCTCAGTTGATTCGTCACTTTTTGTCAGTTCTTAGTCACAGCACGGCAAGCCCTCTGCAAAGTGTCTTTCAGTGTGAGAAGTGATCGACATTGTGCGAACATCTTCCTCTTCAAAATGTATTCTTATCTCTGTGACTTTGCACACAGTGACTGTGTATCGGATTACAGAGAACAGGTTGCCTGTGTCACCTGTGATTATTTTGTTTGATACTGGACGTCACCGTCTCCCATGTGTTCTTTCCATGATTTATCTCGCTCCCTTACTCTTGACGGTTTCATACAAAGCAGAGAGTGGAATGGTCAACTGTCAGATACCCAAGTTTTAAAAAGAAACGGAATTAGTTGTACCAGGCAATACAGACAAACAATTGGTCAGCATGGTCTGGTGGAACTCATTCCATTTCTTTTCAAAGTTTACTTCATTTTCCGCCTTCAGTCACCTCGTTTTGAAACTTTCAGACACCCATGTTCCACCTCTGTTGCTCTGTGTACACTGGTTAGCTACATCGTTCAGATGTTCTGGTTGGTTCTCTATTGCTCTCTGTACACTGGTTAGCTACATCGTTCAGATGTTGTGGTTGGTTATCTGTTCCTCTGTGTACACTGGTTAGCTACATCGTTCAGATGTTCTAGCTGGTTATATTGATCATATTTTTAAATGACAGGATGGTGTTGTTGAGGTGAGGACTGGTCAATCATTAGGTTTGTGGACCTTGATGTGGTCAAATTCCAGTGTGATATACCCACTGAGAAACACACTAGTTCAAACACTAAAGCGACGTATGAAATAGAACAAAAGGTTAATTTTCCGTTTGTTGAACTTACGGAGTCCTGTTTTCTTCTATCAGATTTAATTTGATCTCTCCTTGGACACACTGATGTGCATTTGGCTTTGGATAAACAATTACTACAAAGGTTCACTGGACACACTGATGTGCATTTGGCTTTGGATAAACAATTACTACAAAGGTTCACTGGACACACTGATGTACATTTGGCTTTGGATAAACAGTTACTACAAAGGTTCACTGGACACACTGATGTGTATTTGGCTTTGGATAAACAGTTACTACAAAGGTTCACTGGACACACTGATGTGTATTTGGCTTTGGATAAACAATTACTACAAAGGTTCACTGGACACACTGATGTGTATTTGGCTTGGGATAAACAATTACTACAAAGGTTCACTGGGCACACTGATGTGTATTTGGTTTTGGATAAACAATTACTACAAAGGTTCACTGGGCACACTGATGTGTATTTGGTTTTGGAGAAACAATTCCTTGTAACGGTTGTTGAAAGCGTCATGCAAATACATACGCAAAATAATGCTTTGTACTAGCATTACAACCCCTGTGATTGACATAACCAGAATAATAGGTTTTTACATGCATTACAACCCCTGTGATTGACATAACCAGAATAATAGGTTTTTACATGCATTACAACCCCTGTGATTGACATAACCAGAATAATAGGTTTTTACATGCATTACAACCCCTGTGATTGACATAACCAGAATAATAGGTTTTACATGTATTACAACCCCTGTGATTGACATAACCAGAATAACAGATTTTTACATGTATTACAACCCCTGACAGACATGTTCCAAATAATAGTTTGTACATACAGTACACCCCCTGACACTGACATTCTCCTGGGTGATGGTCTGTCCACTGTGTGTCCTGCAGGACTTGTGTCGCTCCACCCACAGTCGGAACGTGACACAGGCTGTCAGCCGCTGTCTGTGTTCCGACCAGCTGCCACAGCCAGCAGCCTGGTGGAGCGCCTTGACGACAGGGGGACCCGACCCGTCCATGAAGGATAGATTGTATGAACGCCTGGCAGCCAGGTAAGACATGAACTACAAGTATTCTGAACATTCTGATTAGTATGACACTTTCCAAGACCTGAATACACACACACACACACACACACACACGCGCGCGCGCGCTCACAGACACACATCTCTCTCTCTCTCTCTCTCTCTCTCTCTCTCTCTCTCTCTCTCTATATATATATATACATATATATATATATAGGAGATCCAAGTAAAGGTTGTTCTGTATGATTCTTAGCCGCTCACAGTGCTTGGGTTATTGAACAGCAGAGCTGACCACTCAAACTGTTCCATATCTTTTGATCTCCCTTGCATCCTTGAATGGATCTTCAAGCATAGGCTCAAAGATTGTCCCCTACATTTTATACTGTTTGCATAATGCTTTTAGTTTTTCAGCAACTTTTTTCTTCTCCACACTTTCGTTTTGTTCCATTTACTACCCTTTGCTGGCTGCTTTGGGGGTGCTGTTGGATTCTTTTTTGAACCCTTGGTGGTGAGAACACCACAGAATTATGGACTGTGGTGTGTCTCTATTTGACACCAAGAGCACAGACACAATCAGCCGTGTTTCCCTGATGAGTCCGATCCAGCGGACGAAAGGCCTAGGAGCAGGTAATACAAATAAATGTGCCTTGGAAGTAAAGTAAGATGGTTCCCTCGGGCAGCTAGTGAAGGGTTTCTCATAATTATTTATTATATCCCCCCCCCCATTATCTTCATTTTTTTAAATTCAAGATTTTGCCAAGTCATTACTATAATGACTGAAGAATTGTTAGCCTGCACTTGTTTTCTCCCCCAACTTAATTGTTCAGGATTATATAGACACACACACACACACACACACACACACACATATATATATATATGTGTGTGTGTGTGATTCATTTTTTTTTCCTCATTCGCTGATTGCCCAAGTAAAACTGATATTCTCGATGCCACTGAAATCTGGCAAACAGTCAGGCTGCTGTAATTCAATCTGTAACTGAAATAAAAAGTCCTGGGGTTGTCTGACAGAACTCCATATTAAGGTGATTACAGAGAAGAACAAGATGCGTGTTGTATATCAAAGTACTTGCGTCATCCTGAAGGTAATGATTGGCGAACACAGGCATAGTTCATGCTATGGTACTTTGTCATCCTGAAGGTAATAACTGGCCAACACATGCATAGTTCATGCTATTGGCCAACACAGGCATAGTTCATGCTATTGGCCAACACAGGCATAGTTCATGCTGTGGTACTGTGTCATCCTGAAGGTAATGACTGGCCAACACAGGCATAGTTCATGCTATGGTACCGTGTCATCCTGTAGATAATGATTGGCCAACACAGGCATGGTTCATGCTATTGGCCAACACGGGCATAGTTCATGCTATTTATTATTTATTTCAATCTTTGCCAAGTCATTAAAGTAATGATGAAAGAATTGTTAGCCTGCACTTGTTTTCCTTCACTACTAAATTGTTCAGCATATCACGCACGCACGCACACACACACACACACACACACACACACACACACACACACACACCATATGCGCCACACCTCACCATGAAAAATAATAAAAGAAAACAGAGGCCAATTCAAAGTAAAACTTATAATTTGACTCCATAGCAAAATACATCATGCAATATCTCAACATTAACATATTTAACATAGTGACAATGGAGATAAAGAAAAGCAAATGATACCATTTCTAAAAGACTTTTCCTTCAGCCTGTATGGTGGAACTACACAGGCCAGACACTGTTCCGAATGTTGGTATGGATTGAATTAGTGCCAGCTGAAATCATTTGCTGTCATACGCTACCTAATCAACATTCGGTCATTTACTGGTTCTCGTAAGCGAATAAGTTTGAAACCAGAAGTTTGCCTGATATGATGGTCTAGTAGAAATAAAAGAGACCAAAGTCGCAGTATAGGGAGAGCCAACAAGTTTTGCATGCAACGGGCTCAGTGGTAGTCGCCCTGTTTGTTTGGACCAACATTCTGCAGATCTGTAGTAAGATTCTGTCATTTATGTTCCCAACCTGTACTGCCATGTTAAATTAAGAGTTTAAGCAGCTAAAGATATAATTAGCAAAAGTCAAGGGAGCTAGTGTTTTTATACTGCACTAAATTAATCGCTTATATTCTAACAAAACTGGTTTAGATCTGCCTGATCTGTGTTTTTAGCTCTTCAGATGTAGCTCTACCTCTAGTTCTCGCCCTAGCTCCCGGAATCGGCGACTGTGGCGACTTTCACAGGTTTCCTGACGTGCGCCGACCAAGCAGCGCTCGCTTTACGAGGTTAAGGGGTTGCTGAAACTGGAAGAGACATCAGTCTGGACCTGTGTTTCTGCTGATTTAAAGGATGTATGAAATCGACAGCCTATCTTAGTATTATAGAGACGTTTGAAACATTTTTTTCTGTCAAATAATACATCATTCTGTATGTGAACTGAATTATATTTGATGTGATATGACAAAATACAATATGCGACCTGTGCATCGCTACTTCTGTGTACAATAGATTCATTTCCTTCAACTTACGGTAAGACGGATCTTTTGTTACTTTGTTCACTTTTATGATCAATAGGAAATGATGTAAACAGTGAACTATTGGGGCAAAGGGAATTACAAATTCATCTTGACACAATAAATTTATTATTATCGCACAGAAAACACTCGCTTCAGGGCAGATCAAGATGTCTAACATCTTCCGTACTAGATCAGAAATAGACGTTGTGAGCTCATATTCGCCAACAAAGGTCCAAATCTGAGCCAATACATTACTTACATGTCCACTGTCAATGTAAGGGCTAAAAGGTATTTCGGCAACATACATCTTATGCAGTATTAACACCCATTTCAAGACACTGTCCATCAATTACTGAAATAGCAGACAACTTCAATACACCACATGACAGTCCAGTCAAATGTAAACAAACCCTGGATAATCCGTTGAGTGCCACGCGTAGCCATATCCAACAGAAACTGATTGAAATAGGAAACGAGCATCCTTCATTAACATTCAGAATACCCACAGAAATATGTCCCACTGTGCTGTCATGGACAAAACAGATACATGAATGAAATTACCCCAACTGGAATTTCCCGCACAATGGCGACTGCATTCGATGCAGTCACAGTGTAAGAAGCTTAAGTCAGTTTGTGAGGTTTCCAGACACTGACTTGAATTATTCAAAACGCGAAAAGACAGTACAGAGAAAAGCTATCATAAACCCTACTCGTCAGTAAAAGTAACTCGAAGCAGGTGTTCATGAAATAATCAAATTGCCGATCCAGCAAAGATAGATGACCGTGATCTGTGTATAGGGTAGGAGTTCGGAAAGATGGGATGAAAACAACAACAACAACAACAACAACAAAAACAACAACAACAACAACAAACACGTGAACACAATCGGAAATGTCAAGTGGGACTGACTGTAGAGTTTGTGTTGGTACATTCAAGCATGGTGGGCATTGTGTATGTAGATTTATAAAACATGGGAGCGATCGATTCTGCATTGACTGATTCGCAGATCGATCCAAAATGACAGAAACTTTCTATGTTTAGAGGGTAGGGGTAAGAATACCTAAGTCAAAAGTTTGCGAGCACAGTTGCACAATCTAAGATATGTTAAAGCATAGTAAAAGTATGTCAGCATTGACATGTAGCATAACTCTGTTTTAGAAATAATAGAATTGAAACCGAACGTTGATTAAACGATGGTGAATTCAAGCTGACTAGAACGGCTGGCTATGACTCAATACGCAGGTGGTAGGGGTAGTTGATGGAATGTGAAAAGTTATGCAGACACGATCACACCGTGTGAAATAGGCCCTGAAATGCTGGGAATGTTGTATGATTCTTGCGTGGTTGAAATTCTGTTTGGAAATGAATACAAAATGAATGAGAGTGATGAGAAAAGGAGTGTTTGAGATCAGTCCAATATGACGGATCATGTGTTGATACGTTGAGGGTAGGGCTAGGGGAAGTTTTTTCAAAAGTTATGCGAACACGATAGCACACTGAACAATGTATCATAGCACAGCATGGATGTAGCAGTATCAATATATGGCAAAACTCATGTTAGAAAATCAATAGAAATTAAAACAGAGGAGTTCTAAAATTGTTACAAATTGAACCTAATTGCCAGCATCCGATTTCGTTTGGATGCGTAGGGGGTAAGGGTAATTGAAGAAAAGTGATGTAAAACACGATCCTGCCAAGTGAAAGAGTCCTCGAAATGCTGCAGTGTTGTAAGCTTATCATGTGGTAAAAATGTCAAAATCCTGTTCGGAAAAAAAGATAGCAAATGAATGAGAGTCATAAAAAAAGATTAAATTCCAGATCAATCTGGAACGGCTTCACCCTATTTTGATATGCAGAGGGTGGGGCTAAGGGAAGCTATGTCGAAAGTTAAATGAAGACGATGGCAATTTTTAAAAGAGTTCCTAAAATGCTGCAGAGGTGGTAGCATTATCATGCCGTTGAAAACCTGTTCGCAAACAGATGAGAAATGAATGAGACTGACAGAATCTTACATTGCAAATCAACACGAAATGAGTTACTACCTTTTAATACGCAGAGGGTAGGGTTAGGGGACGCCATGTTAAAAGTTGTGCGAAAGCGACTGTATGAACTAAGACATATCCAAGCATAGCGAGATGCTGAAGCATTTTTATATGGCAGATACTCAGTTGGGAAATCGGCAGAAATTGAAAGAGAGCGACTCTAAAATGGTTACGAATGCGAATTGATTGGCAGTGTCTGACTACACTTTGAAACGTAAAGGGTATGTGTAGTTGAAGCTACGTGGAAAAAAAAATGCGAACACGATCACACTATGTGAAATAGTTCCTGAAATGCTGGAAATGTTATCATTATTGTGTAACAGACATTCTTTTCGGAAATGAATATAAACGAACGAGAGAGATTACAAAATGTTTAAATTTCAGATCAATCCTACATGACCGACCCTGTTTTGAGGGTAGAATTAAGAGTAGTTATGTCAAACGTTATGCGAATGCGATCACACGGTCAATGATGTGTCAAAGCATAGTAGAGATGCTACAGCATTTATGTGTGGTAGAAATCTGTTAATAAATTAACAGAAATTGAAAGAGGGCGATTATGAAACGCCTGAAAATTCAAACTGACCATATATATCCGGCTACGTTTCGATACGTATAGGGTACGGGATAGCCGAAACTACTAGTATATGAGGAGTTATGTAAACGATATTACACTATTTGAATTAGTCTGTAAAGTACTGTAGCTGTTACAGGATTATAATGTGGTACAAATCCTGTTTGGAAAAAGATAGCAAATGAATGAAAATAATTAGAAAATAATCCAATTCCAGATCAATACGGAATGCCTGACTGTTTTGATACGTAGAGGGTAGTGTTGGGGGAAGTTATGTTAAAAGTTATGCGAACGCAATCGCACTTTCAGCAACATATCAAAGCATAGTGTAGATGAAGCAGTATCAACATATGTCAGAAATCCTGTTTGAAAACCAATAGAAATTGAAAGAGCGTGACTCTAAAATGGTTACGGATTCTAAATTGGTTGCCCGCGTTCGGCCACGCCTCGACACGTAGAGGGTAGGAGTTGCTGAAGCTACGTGAAAAGTTATGCAAACACAATCTTACCATGTGAATAAGTTCTTAAATGCTGTAGGTGTTGTAGGATTATCATGTGGTAGAAATCCTGGTCGGAAAAAAAAGAGACAGCAAATGAATGAGAGGGATTAAAAAAATAAATAATAAAATAAAATAAACCATTAAACTCCAGATCAATCCGGAAATGGTCAGTTTTGCTGTGTAGAAGGCAGGGTTAGGAGAGGTAATGTCAAAGTTATGTTCGCACTCTGTAAAATATCCTGGAATGCTGCGGAGGTGGTAGTTTTATCATGTGGCTAGAATCCTGATCAGAAATAGATAAGAAATGAATGCGTGTGACAAGAAACTACTTAAATGAACAGATCAGCCCAAAATGATTCACAACGTTTTGATATGCAGTGCATAGGGAAAGGGGGAGTTATGTTCAAAGTATGTGAACCTGATTGTCCATTTTATTTAAATGTAGAGACAGTCATATTTCAACTCTCTCTCTCTCTCTCTCTCTCTCTCTCTCTCTCTCTCTCTCTCTTTATGAATACTTATGTATCGCCTATCCTCTGCTAGAGACCACGTTCTAAGCGTTTTACAATCCAACCTCGTTTACACAACGGGCTGCCTACCTGGGTAGTGCCGACTGAAGAGCGTGCCAGCTGTCGTTTCATTCAGTCGTTTCACGTGTCATCCAGTCAATATTGTTCTCTCAGTTTCCTTACTTCCTTCTTTCTTTCCATTTCTCACGCAAGGTGCATGCTATGTGTAACATGTCTTCCATACTAATGGTCAAACTGACCTTCTCTTCCGAAAGTTGGTGATGGGATTTTACGTGGGTGCAAGATGCCATGTGTGCGTTTACATACGGAACCTCGGTTTATAGTCTCATTCGAAGGACTGTATGGGAAATGGAGTCTGAACCAGTGTTAAACTCCGAGGGAAAATCCCCCTGTACCGAAACGACCTGGTGGAGATTCAAACCCACAACCCCAGGATCACCAAGACTGTGGGTCCGGAGCTCTACCACTGAACTACTCCGCCCCCTCTTCCCTCTCTCTCTATCCCTCCCCATATCAGATGTGCTCTCTCTCTCTCTCTCTCTCTCGTCTCTCTTTCTCTCTCTCCCATACACGTGCTTGCTCTCCTCTCTCTCTCTCTCTCTTCTCTTCTCTCTCTTCTCTCCTCCTCTCTCTCTCATCACAGATGTGTGCTCTCTCCCCCCCTCTGTCTCCCCTTCATACACTATCTCTCTCTCTCTCTCCTCTCTCTCTCTTCTCTCTCTCTCTCACTCTTCCCCCCCCCCCATCACCGATGTGCTCTCTCTCTCATACACAGATATGTGTGTGTGTGTGTGTGTGTGTGTGTGTGTGTGTGTGTGTGTGTGTGTGGACTGTAACAGGTTCTGTGGACCAGCCAGCACGGTCGACATCCCCACAGCTGGCCATCCACGCAAGGTGCTGAGGACCTTCGGAGAGGCTGTGGCCGAAACTGCCCTGCGCTTCTCCTCCCTCGTCCTCACGCCCCAGCAGGTGGCTCTGCTCAACATGCAGCCAGAGCCACAATACCTGTACCTGCAGGGTCCGCCAGGCTGCGGGAAAACCGTAGCCCTGGTTCTGAAGGCCCTGCATTGGGCGAGGCAGGGGAGGCAAGTGGTCGTTGTTAGTGAGGCTGTCAATGCATCAGTAACCATTTTATTGCAGAAACAGCTGCGCGTAATGCTGGGCACAGCAGCACCACCGGCTGGAAGCATTCTCCGTCACATCTGTGACCTCGATGACACCTATAATGATGCTTCCCGTCTGGTGAAGTTGCTCCATGCTGGTCCTAATCCTGATGCCTTCATCCTCTTTGATGAGGTTCCTATTGACAGGTCAGTTTTTGATTTAGGTCACATGTATGTGTGTGTGTGTGTGTGTGTGTGTGTGTGTGTGTGTGTGTGTGTTGTGTGACAAAACAGAGCTATTACAGGATATCCCCACCCCTCCTCTCCCGAATCGCCCCCTTCCTCCCCATCACCCCCCGCCCCACCTCTCGCCCGTTCCCACCTCACCCCAGCTGGTCCAGATGAACACAAATAGACAACACACCAGTCAAATATAGAATCTGTTCTCTTTGTTCGAGATATCATATCCCTATTCGAACACGTTCAACGACTCGCGCAAATTAAGGAAAAAATGAATAAATGAACACATTAATAAGCAAATAAATAAATGAATGAAAAAGGAAAATAGATAAATGAATAAATAAACTCGAACACATCGATAAACAAATGAATGAATAAGTAAAATAAGTCAATGAAACAAATAAATAAATGGAGCAAGGAAGGAACTGACAAAAAAAGTAAATAAAGGAATTAATCAATTGATTGATATCAAGATACATGCGGTATAAGCAACGGAATGTGAACAAAAATAAAAGAGAGATAACCACAAATTTCGCTCATGACATAGGTAGCGAACAGTTGTTTCCCTGCTTCACCAGATTACCTCTGTCAATGTGTGTGTTGTTATTCACGCGCTGTTCTGTTTAGTGTATCTGTGCATAGTACAGTGCACTAAGTAGTTCTGTTTAGTGTATCTATGCATAGTACAGTGTAGTAAGTAGTTTATGTTGTCTTTTATATCAAAACAGTGTTAATTCATGTCGGTGTTTTATAGTATTGCAATGTGTTGTCTTGTATTTCAGTGTACTGTATTGTTGTCACAAGAAGTTTCTGTGAGCAGAGCTTGGGCCATTCTCTCCAGGCAAACTGGCAAATTTCTCTGGTGCCGCCATTTATCATGCCAGCATGGATGTAGGGGTTCAGCTTTTGGTACAATTTCTGCCCCCAGCACCCGATCCGCCATCTCCGAAAAAAAGAAGAAAGAAAATCAACATTCGAGACTCAAAAATGTTGTCTTCAGTCGTTGAATGCAACACACATTCCTATCATTCGACGCGGAATTCAGCGATAATTATTGGTCACAAAGTGCATTAAATCTGTAAGATTCAAACCGTAGCGAAAACCCATTCCTCTCATCGTCATTGTCACAAAGTGCATTCAATCTGTAAGATTCAAACCGTAGTGAAAACCCATTCCTCTCATCGTCATTGTCACAAAGTGCATTCAGTCTGTAAGATTCAAACCGTAGTGAAAACCCATTCCTCTCATCGTCATTGTCACAAAGTGCATTCAATCTGTAAGATTCAAACGGTAGCGAAAACCCAATCCTCTCATCGTCATTGTCACAAAGTGCATTCAATCTGTAAGATTCAAACCGTAGCGAAAGCCCATTCCTGCCATCGTCATTTGCATAGAGGCACTTTCCCCCACATTCTTCTCGCTTCCTGACCCCCCCCCCCCCCTCCCCTTCCCCCCTTCTTCCTCCAATACCGCGCACTCTTCCTTCCCTCTCCTCCCCACACAGATTCAGAATGAAACACATCACAACTGCTTACAGTGGAGGGTTCAAGGCTTCACACAAACACACGATGGGCAACTCGCTCCCCTTCTCTCACTATACAGCACTCCCCCCCTCCCCCCCCCCCCCCCCCCCCCCCCCCCACACACACACACACACGCACATGCGTTTGCTATGTAATATCACTGAAATCTGTGCGAATACAGTGAATAGACTATTCTATTCTAAAACACCATTCTTCAGAGCTTTTTCCAGGAAAACAGGCCTGCCCAATTCTGCTCAATGCATTTGTTAATGACCTTCCAACTTACGTGCAGACGACGATTCTTCTAATTCGATCACAAACGACGGCACCAAATTTCCATGTCTGTTAGATGCACATGACATAATAGTTCTCTTCACCTACAAAGCTTGCTTACAAAAAAATGAAACTGTATGTGTACAGCATTGAATGGGGATTTCAGAACCAATTTCACCAAAATATGATCCTAAAATACCCTTGCATTCAAAGATAGGTCAAATGTCATACAGATCACAAACCAGCACAAATTTTGCGAGATCATTTTCCGTAAAATGGAGCAAGTGCTCAAGAGCATGTTGTAAAGTAAGCAAAGAAAACACTGCACACCCTGAAATGAACAAGAAAAGGTTCCAAACTGAAATCAGACGTAATGATTCACCTCGGTTATATGCTTATTATACCAGTATCCATTTATTGGAGTTGACATGTGGTTCCCTTCTACAGATCTTGACATGAACAGCGCAGTTCTCGTATTAAAAACCTTTTCTACCGAGTTTATCTCTAGCACCACCAGCACCCCCTCCCCTCCCCCTTCCTTCTCTACCCCCCCCCCCCCCCCCCCCCCCTCCCACAAACACGCACGCAAACGCACACGAGTCTGCAATTTTAAATGCCTGCTTAAAATGCAGTGAGTCTTCCTGCCTCAGTTGAACATGGTTGATGCCCAGTCAGGTTACAAGCTGTACGCAGCCGTGTTTCTGGTTACACATAACAAAAGCAAACCACAAATCACACCTCTAACAGGCATCTGAAAGCATGCTTCAGAAGGTAGAAACATCCGACACTTCACTGATTCAAAATGTTCCACATGAAATGGAAATGATTCATATCTAGAGGGAACAAAACATGCCATGAAAAAGGAATTGGATTCCAAATAGACATCTGCCTGGACACAACAAAAAGGCAGCACTTTGAGAATGCATTCTTTCAAAGAATTTACTGGAAACTACCGACTAAAAAGTAAACGCACAACATTTTGAACGAAGACATGAAGTCAGTAGACATCGCTAAAGTGGTCACGATCCACAAACAGAAAAGAATAGATACATGGACATTACAGATGGAGTGAGAAAAATGGTCAGTAGACATATATTATTCTCTGTGGTCTGGACATCTACTCCATCAAGATTTACCAGACCCAGATGTGTGCAAACAATGATCGAGTGACATGCTCTGCTTTGATGCTCTACAAAGCCATGCTGCAAAATATGTCCGTGATTCCATGAACATGAAACGACTGTAATGGCTCCGTATATGGGGCCAGTATAAACTGTCGTTCAAACAAAAACTGTGCTCTCTTTTTGTATAACTTGTGATTAACATGTTGTGTCTATACCTCATGACAATTAAACACTAAGTCACACACACACACACACACACACACACACACACACACAAAGTTAAAAAAAATAAACTTCTTATGAGAATGTTGATAAAATGTACAGATGCTAGGATTTTTCTGATAGTCTTCATTGTAATATTTGGAATTTGATAAGTGATAATCTTTTTAACAAATTATTGAAACAACAACAAAGACAAGAAAAGCCTTGGCTTAATGCATTCGTGATCCCATACATTTAATATATCCGACAATCAAAATCCTTTTTTTCGGTTAAAGCTGAATGCTTTTCAAGCCGAATTCAGTAAGATGGAATATGTGTTTAAGGAGCAGTCGGAAACGCTCCATAGCTCTTTTTCAATTGTCTCTATTTCATGGAAGATCATCAGCCTCGTTTGATTACATTTTCTTTAATAATCAGAATACTTCAACGGTTCTAAATGTTGTTTGCACTTTCTCTCTTGTTTCATATATTGTTTCATTCACTTTGCTGAAATTCCGCATAGTGTTTATGATTTTTCCCCATGTCTTTTTGTTTTTTCGTTTATTCTTTAAGGTAAGCATACTCTTTTGTCCTTAAACATTCTTGCACATATACATCAACAAGCGCCCCTCTCCCCGCCGCCCGACCCCCTCCACAACATTGTCCCATATCCGACCCCCAACCCGCCCCACACCCATCCCTCTCAGAGTAAGAGAAAGACAGGGAGTGACAGACACACAGAGAGACACACAGACAGATAGACGAAGACAGAAAGAGAGACGCACAGAGAGTGAAGTCTGAAACTGAATGAATACTAGAACACACTGACTGATCATTGCCCCCACTGCTATTATCACTATTAACACCACTACTGCTGCTGTTGCTGATATTACTACTGCTACTAGAAATATGCTGCTACTACTACTACTGCTGCTGCTGCTGCTGTTGCTGTTACTACTGCCACTACTACTGCTACTACTACTACTACTACTGCGTCTGCTATTACTACTACTGCTGCTGCTATTTGTACTACTACCACCATTATTACTACCACCACCACCACCACCACCACCGCTGCTATTCCAATACACAAGGAGAAGGCGGAATATTCTGAAGATGCGCTATGAATGCGCCGCTCATATTTCAGATCTAAATGGAGAATTGAAAGAGAAAGAGGGAAACACGAGGCAGAGACTACTGCTGCTACTGCCACCACTACTGCTACCACAGCTGCTACTGCTATACTACTTCTGCTGATATCACAACTACTTCAATAATAGCACTAAGTATGAAGAATTTAATAGACATTGAAGACATGTGACTATATACTATGTGCTGTAGATCTATAGATCCCGTTTTAGATCTACACGGAGTTTACGGGACCTACACGTGACTTTGTATCCTGTGTCACAGTGGCGACTTCATCCGGTGGCTGACAGCTGTCCGGCACCGACTGCCCTCAGTCCGTGTGTGGGCAGCGTCACTGTGGACAGTGGACAACGTCCTCACACGTCCCCCTCCATCCTGGCTGGAGATCCACGAAGTCAGTGAACCTCTGCGGTCACCGCCTGCAGTGACCAGCCAGGTGGAGAGGTCAGCTCTGATAGATGGCCTCGTCATCGCCCGGTACAGCGCCCCAGCACTGCCTCTCCCCACAGAGGGACCACCAGTCCGGGAGCTGAGTCACAGGGGTCAGGCAGGTCACAGTGGTGATTCCTGGCAGTGTGTCCTGTGTGCCGACACCATTGGTCACCTCCTGACCCATGAAATACGTGTGGGACAGCCAGGTAGGAACTGTTCTGTCTCATCTTCATCATCATCATCATCATCATACTGGTGATGACAGGAATTTAGATCTAATTCTGTGCAATGTACAAGTACTGACGGGAAAATAGATCTGGATCTCCTCTGATTCACATTTCTTTTACACAATGGATGGTTGTGTGTGCGTGCGTCTGTCTGTCTGTCTGTCTGTTTATCTGTCTGTTTATCTCTGTGTGTTTGTCTGTCTGTTTATCTGTCTGTCTGTTTGTCTGTCTGTTTATCTGTTTGTCAGTGTGTCTGTGTGCATCAGACCAGCCAGGGGTGGAGGTGTCCAGTGACGTCATGTCATCATGATCATGCTGTTTTCAGGTGCCCCCCAGTACAGGGACACCTGGGTTCTCTGTGGTGACCTTCCTGATGCACGTGATGCTGACGTCCTGGTACATCGTCTGAGAGGTCATGGTGTACCAGTCAGGGCGGTGCCACGTCCCCCCAGTGGACGTGATGCAGAGGATCTGGCCCTGGCCCTCACTGACCAGGTCATCGTCACAGACTGGCGCAATGTCCAGGGGCTGGAGAGGGCGGTGGTCATAGCGCTGGGAGAATCGTGGAGAGTTCAGTCATGGTCCAGGTCCACCAGTTTTCTGTGTGTCATTGACTGACACCACCACAGGGACAGCCTGTCACCGTGATGTCACATCGCCACACCTCGTCACCAACGGCTTCATGTTTCTCTCACCCCTCCCCTCCACCCCTTCCTGCTCTTCATCTTTCTGTTCTTTCTTTCCGTTCCGTCTTTCCTTTCTTCCTTTGTTTCTTCTTCTTTCCTTCGTTCCTGTCTTCCGTTCCATCATCACCTCTTTGTTCACTCTTTTCTTCATTCCCTTTGTCCTTTCCTCGTTTATTTCGTCCGTCTGTTCTTCTTCAGTGACATTCGCTTACATTCATTCCTTCTTCCCGTCTGCACTCTTTCTTTCTTTCATCCTGTTTGTCTTTTTTCTTATTGTGACGTCATTTACACAGTGACGTCAAACACTGAACTCGTGTGACACCGAGAGCGCGCCGTCGGTATTTTTAAAACACTGTGGCAGAACTTAAGAAGCCGACCTGTCTGTCAACATTTTTTATTCTCTCTCTCTCTCTCTCAGCAGTGAGCTGTCGTGATTACGAGAAGACGCACTGTGCAGGCTCTGTTTAATAAATGTTAATTGCTGCAGACTTAGTCATTTCTGTGTCTTCATGTTGAACAGACTGATACGTGAAGTACTATGCTGTGCGGAGGAACCCAGTTTCGGTCTGTATGTGGCCTTTTTGTGCCGATTTTCATCGGCTTCATGTTGAAGAGAGAGTCCAAAGAAAGCTGGCCACACGTATCGCCATGTTGTCCCTTTCCCGCAGTGTGGACGGTGTCGTGTTTGGATTGTTGCTCTCCTGCCTGTGTTGAGGGAGCTTTTTACTTCAATGCGGGGACATCAAGAGCAACCCTGGACCCAGTCCTCTTCTAGGCAGGGATACCACGAGGCAGACTCAGTTCAGCAGTGTCGGGGGTTCCCACTGGGTTAGTCTGGACAGATCTGGTGATCCTCGCTCTTCGACGTCATCGAGTTCGGAGCCGACACTGAGCGAAACCATGGCTGGGATTGTGTCTTCCAGTGAGCAGACGAACGCCAAGCTGGAGGAGCTCAGGAAGGAGGTCCACGATCTGCGTGATTTCTACGTGTCTCTCCAGACTGAAGTGTGGACCTTGACGGATGAACTTGTCGAGCTACGTAACCAGAACCAAGACCTGAAGAAAACAAACAGCGACTTGTGTGCAAAGCCTGACGAATGTGATGCCAGAATGGATGACTTGGAGGGCTGCTCCACGCGCAACAACCTTATTTTTCATGGTTTACCTAGGAGTGACAAGGAAACGAGTGCAGTCTGTGAAGGTTTACTTCGTGACCTGTTTACAGACAAACTGCAACTGACCGACGATGTGGAGCTCAGTAGGGCACACAGGCTGAACAACAGACATGACTCTCCTAGCATTGCCCTTTGTGTTGTCTACAAACAAAAATGAGAATTCTGCAAAGTAAACGGAAGCTTCAAGGGTCCAGTGTGTTTATAGGGGAAGACTTCTCCCGTCGTGTGAGAGACATTAGAAAGAGACTGTCTCCACATCTCAAACGAGCCAGGCAGGACGGCAAGAGAGCCACAATGGTCTTCAACCATCTGTTGATCGACGGGAAAAGTATACCGTGGATGGTGAAGACAGACTGATAAAGATGAGACAGGGTGTCAGCCGGTCCCTCTATTCACCTGCTGGCGACCAGTGTAACTGACAGTGACAGTGCACGTGATCTTGTAGATGTGTCCGTGAACTGTGTGGAGAGTGGAGAGGACAGTTTGTGCGGTAAACTGTGTGGAGAGGACAGTTTGTGCGATGAACTGTGTGGAGAGTGGAGGGGACATTTTGTGAGATGAACTGTGTGGAGAGTGGAGAGGACAGTTTGTGCGGTGAACTGTGTGGAGAGTGGAGAGGACAGTTTGTGCGATGAACTGTGTGGAGAGTGTAGGGAACAGTTTGTGTGGCGAACTGTGTGGAGAGTGGAGGGGACAGTTTGAGCTATGAACTGTGTGGAGGGGACAGTTTGTGCGATGAACTGTGTGGAGAGTGTAGGGGACAGTTCGTGCGGTGAACTCTGTGGACAGTGGAGAGATGACAGTTTGTGCGATGTACTGTGTGGAGAGTGGAGGGGACAGTTTGTGCGATAAACAGTGTGGAGAGTGGAGAGGACAGTTTGTGCGGTGAACTGTGTGGAGAGTGGAGGGGACAGTTTGTACGATGAACTGTGTGGAGAGTGGATGGGACAGTTTGTACGGTGAACTGTGTGGAGAGTGGAGGGGACAGTTTGTGTGGTGAACTGTGTGAAGAGTGGAGGGGACAGTTTGTGTGGTGAACTGTGTGGAGAGTGGAGGGGACAGTTTGTGTGGTGAACTGTCTGGAGAGTGGAGGGGACAGTTTGTGCGGTGTGGAGAGTGGAGGGGACAGTTTGTATGGTGAACTGTGT
>CM065744.1:44091794-44096794 GCA_033310375.1 Conus canariensis
CTCTCTCTCTCTCTCTCTCTCTCTCTCTCTCTCTCTCTCTCTCTCTCTCTCTTATGAATACTTATATAACGCCTATCCTCGGCTAGAGACCAAGCTCTAAGCGTTTTACAATCCAGACTCGTTTACACAACGGGCTGCCTACCTGGGTAGTGCCGACTGAAGAGCGTGCCAGCTGTCGTTTCATTCAGTCGTTTCCCGCGTCATCCAGTCAATATTGTTCTCTCAGTTTCCTTACTTCCTTCTTTCTTTCCATGACTCACGCAGGGCGCATGCTATGTGTAACATGTCATCCATACTAATGGTCAAACTGACCTTCTCTTCCGAAAGTTGGTGATGGGATTTTACGTGTGTGCAAGATGCCATGTGTGCGTTCACACACGGAACCTTGGTTTATAGTCTCAGTCGAAGGACTGTATGGGAAATGGAGTCTGAACCAGTGTTAACTCCGAGGGAAAATCCCCCTGTACCGAAACGACCTGGCGGAGATTCGAACCCACAACCCCAGGATCACCAAGACTGTGGGTCCGGCGCTCTACCACTGAGCTACTTCGCCCCCTCCCCCGTCTCTCTCTATCCCTCCCCAATAATGCTATTCTCTCTCTCTCTCTCTCTCCCCCTCTCTCTCTCTCCTCTCTCTCTCCTCCCCTCCTCTCCTCTCTCATTTCTCTCTCTCTCTCTCTCTCTCTCTCTCTTCTCTCTCTCTCTCTCTCCCCCCTCCTCCCATACACAACACTCTCTCTCTCTCTCTTCTCTCCTCTCGTCTCTCTCTCTTCCACATGTGTGCTCTCTTCCCCCCCCCCTCTCTCTCCCCCTATACACATATGTACTCCCCCCCCCCCCCAATGCACCGATGTGCTCTCTCTCTCATACACAGATGTGTGTGTGTGTGTGTGTGTGTGTGTGTGTGTGTGTGTGTGTGTGTGTGGACTGTAACAGGTTCTGTGGACCAGCCAGCACGGTCGACATCCCCACAGCTGGCCAACCACGCAAGGTGCTGAGGACCTTCGGAGAGGCTGTGGCCGAAACTGCCCTGCGCTTCTCCTCCCTCGTCCTCACGCCCCAGCAGGTGGCTCTGCTCAACATGCAGCCAGAGCCACAATACCTATACCTGCAGGGTCCGCCAGGCTGCGGGAAAACCGTAGTCCTGGTTCTGAAGGCCCTGCAGTGGGCGAGGCAGGGGAGGCAAGTGGTCGTTGTTAGTCAGTCTGTCAATGCATCAGTAACTATTTTATTGCAGAAACAGCTGCGCACAATGCTGGGGACAGCAGCAGCAGGACCACAGCTGGAAGCATCCACCGTGTCAGCTGTCACATCGATGACGTCAAAAAGGATGCTTCCCGTCTGGTGAAGCTGCTCCATGCTGGTCCTAATCCTGATGCCTTCATCCTCTTTGATGAGGCTCCTGATGACAGGTCAGTTTTTGACTTAGGTCATGTGTGTGTGTGTGTGAGTGTGTGTGTGTGTGTGTGTGTGTGTGTGTGTGTGTGTGTGTGGTGTGGTGATGGTGGTGGTGGTGGCGGTGGTGGTGGTGGTGGTGGTGGTGTGTGTGTGTGTGTGTGTGTGTGTGTGTGTGTGTGACAAAACAGAGCTATTACAGGATGTCCCCACCCCTCCTCTCCCGAATCGCCCCCTTCCTCCCCATCCCCCTCCGCCCCACCTCTCGCCCGTTCCCACCTCACCCCAGCTGGTCCAGATGAACACAAATAGACAACACACCAGTCAAATGTAGAATCTGTTCTCTTTGTTCAAGATATTGTATCCCTCTTTATTTGAACACGTTCAACGACTCGCGCAAATACGAAACAAACAAATAAATAAATGAACACATTAATAAGCAAATGAATGAATGAACACATTAATAAGCAAATGAATAAATGAACACATTAATAAGCAAATGAATAAATGAACACATTAATAAGCAAATGAATGAATGAACACATTAATAAGCAAATGAATAAATGAACACATTAATAAGCAAATGAATAAATGAACACATTAATAAGCAAATGAATGAATGAACACATTAATAAGCAAATGAATGAATGAATGAAAAGGGAAAATAGATAAATGAATCAATAAATAAGTAAATGAACACATTGATAAACGAATGAATAAGTAAAATAAGTCAATGAATAAATAAATAAATACATAAATAAATAAATGGAGCTAAGAAAGCACTAATAAAAAAGTAAATAAAGGAATGAATAAATGGGTCAATTAATTGATATCAAGATACATGCAGTATAAACCACAGAATGTGAACAAAAATCAAAAGAGAGATAACCACAGATTTTGCTCATGACATAGGTAGCGAACAGTTGTTTCCCCTACTTTGCCAGATTATCTCTGTATTCAACTTGTGTGTTATTCACGCGCTGTTCTGTTTAGTGTATCTATATATAGTACAGTGCACTAAATAGTTTATTTTGTCTTTTATATTAAAACAGTGTTAATTCATGTCAGTGTCTTATAGTATTACAATGTATTGTCTTGTATTTCAATGTACTGTATTGTCACAAGAAGTTTCTGTGAGCAGAGCTTGGGCCATTCTCTCCAGGCAAACTGGCAAATTTCTCTGGTGCCGCCATTTATCATGCCAGCATGGATGTAGGGGTTTAGCTTTTAGTACAGTTTTTGCCCCCAGCATCCGATCCGCCATCTCCGAAAAAAGAAAAAAAAAAATCAACATTTGAGACTCAAAAATGGTGTCTTCAGTCGTTGAATGCAACACACATTCCTATCATTCGACACAGAATTCGCCGATAATTATTGGTCACAAAGTGCATTCAATCTGTAAGATTCAAACGGTAGTGAAAACCCATTCCTCTCATCGTCATTGTCACAAAGTGCATTCAATCTGTAAGATTCAAACCGTAGTGAAAACCCATTCCTCTCATCGTCATTGGCACAAAGTGCATTCAATCTGTAAGATTCAAACTGTAGTGAAAACCCATTCCTCTCATCGTCATTGGCACAAAGTGCATTCAATCTGTAAGATTCAAACCGTAGTGAAAACTCATTCCTCTCATCGTCATTGTCACAAAGTGCATTCAATCTGTAAGATTCAAACCGTAGCGAAAACCCATTCCTGTCATCGTCATTGTCACAAAGTGCATTCAATCTGTAAGATTCAAACCGTAGTGAAAACCCATTCCTGTCATCGTCATTGGCACAAAGTGCATTCAATCTGTAAGATTCAAACCGTAGTGAAAACCCATTCCTCTCATCGTCATTGGCACAAAGTGCATTCAATCTGTAAGATTCAAACCGTAGTGAAAACCCATTCCTCTCATCGTCATTGTCACAAAGTGCATTCAATCTGTAAGATTCAAACCGTAGTGAAAACCCATTCCTCTCATCGTCATTGTCACAAAGTGCATTCAGTCTGTAAGATTCAAACCGTAGTGAAAACCCATTCCTCTCATCGTCATTGTCACAAAGTGCATTCAGTCTGTAAGATTCAAACCGTAGTGAAAACCCATTCCTCTCATCGTCATTGTCACAAAGTGCATTCAGTCTGTAAGATTCAAACCGTAGTGAAAACCCATTCCTCTCATCGTCATTGTCACAAAGTGCATTCAATCTGTAAGATTCAAACCGTAGTGAAAACCCATTCCTCTCATCGCCATTGTCACAAAGTGCATTCAATCTGTAAGATTCAAACCGTAGTGAAAACCCATTCCTCTCATCGTCATTGTCACAAAGTGCATTCAATCTGTAAGATTCAAACCGTAGTGAAAACCCATTCCTCTCATCGTCATTGTCACAAAGTGCATTCAATCTGTAAGATTCAAACCGTAGTGAAAACCCATTCCTCTCATCGTCATTGTCACAAAGTGCATTCAATCTGTAAGATTCAAACCGTAGTGAAAACCCATTCCTCTCATCGTCATTGTCACAAAGTGCATTCAATCTGTAAGATTCAAACCGTAGTGAAAACCCATTCCTGTCATCGTCATTGTCACAAAGTGCATTCAATCTGTAAGATTCAAACCGTAGTGAAAACCCATTCCTCTCATCGTCATTGGCACAAAGTGCATTCAATCTGTAAGATTCAAACCGTAGTGAAAACCCATTCCTCTCATCGTCATTGGCACAAAGTGCATTCAATCTGTAAGATTCAAACCGTAGTGAAAACCCATTCCTGTCATCGTCATTGGCACAAAGTGCATTCAATCTGTAAGATTCAAACCGTAGTGAAAACCCATTCCTCTCATCGTCATTGGCACAAAGTGCATTCAATCTGTAAGATTCAAACCGTAGTGAAAACCCATTCCTCTCATCGTCATTGTCACAAAGTGCATTCAATCTGTAAGATTCAAACCGTAGTGAAAACCCATTCCTCTCATCGTCATTGTCACAAAGTGCATTCAATCTGTAAGATTCAAACCGTAGTGAAAACCCATTCCTCTCATCGTCATTGTCACAAAGTGCATTCAATCTGTAAGATTCAAACCGTAGTGAAAACCCATTCCTCTCATCGTCATTGTCACAAAGTGCATTCAATCTGTAAGATTCAAACCGTAGTGAAAACCCATTCCTCTCATCGTCATTGTCACAAAGTGCATTCAATCTGTAAGATTCAAACCGTAGTGAAAACCCATTCCTCTCATCGTCATTGTCACAAAGTGCATTCAATCTGTAAGATTCAAACCGTAGTGAAAACCCATTCCTCTCATCGTCATTGTCACAAAGTGCATTCAATCTGTAAGATTCAAACGGTAGTGAAAACCCATTCCTGTCATCGTCATTGTCACAAAGTGCATTCAATCTGTAAGATTCAAACCGTAGTGAAAACCCATTCCTCTCATCGTCATTGTCACAAAGTGCATTCAATCTGTAAGATTCAAACCGTAGTGAAAACCCATTCCTCTCATCGTCATTGTCACAAAGTGCATTCAATCTGTAAGATTCAAACCGTAGTGAAAACCCATTCCTGTCATCGTCATTGTCACAAAGTGCATTCAATCTGTAAGATTCAAACCGTAGTGAAAACCCAT
>CM065744.1:44104294-44114294 GCA_033310375.1 Conus canariensis
TCCCACTGGGTTAGTCTGGACAGATCTGGTGATCCTCGCTCTTCGACGTCATCGAGTTCGGAGCCGACACTGAGCGAAACCATGGCTGGGATTGTGTCTTCCAGTGAGCAGACGAACGCCAAGCTGGAGGAGCTCAGGAAGGAGGTCCACGATCTGCGTGATTTCTACGTGTCTCTCCAGACTGAAGTGTGGACCTTGACGGATGAACTTGTCGAGCTACGTAACCAGAACCAAGACCTGAAGAAAACAAACAGCGACTTGTGTGCAAAGCCTGACGAATGTGATGCCAGAATGGATGACTTGGAGGGCTGCTCCACGCGCAACAACCTTATTTTTCATGGTTTACCTAGGAGTGACAAGGAAACGAGTGCAGTCTGTGAAGGTTTACTTCGTGACCTGTTTACAGACAAACTGCAACTGACCGACGATGTGGAGCTCAGTAGGGCACACAGGCTGAACAACAGACATGACTCTCCTAGCATTGCCCTTTGTGTTGTCTACAAACAAAAATGAGAATTCTGCAAAGTAAACGGAAGCTTCAAGGGTCCAGTGTGTTTATAGGGGAAGACTTCTCCCGTCGTGTGAGAGACATTAGAAAGAGACTGTCTCCACATCTCAAACGAGCCAGGCAGGACGGCAAGAGAGCCACAATGGTCTTCAACCATCTGTTGATCGACGGGAAAAGTATACCGTGGATGGTGAAGACAGACTGATAAAGATGAGACAGGGTGTCAGCCGGTCCCTCTATTCACCTGCTGGCGACCAGTGTAACTGACAGTGACAGTGCACGTGATCTTGTAGATGTGTCCGTGAACTGTGTGGAGAGTGGAGAGGACAGTTTGTGCTGTAAACTGTGTGGAGAGGACAGTTTGTGCGATGAACTGTGTGGAGAGTGGAGGGGACATTTTGTGCGATGAACTGTGTGGAGAGTGGAGAGGACAGTTTGTGCGGTGAACTGTGTGGAGAGTGGAGAGGACAGTTTGTGCGATGAACTGTGTGGAGAGTGTAGGGAACAGTTTGTGTGGCGAACTGTGTGGAGAGTGGAGGGGACAGTTTGAGCTATGAACTGTGTGGAGGGGACAGTTTGTGCGATGAACTGTGTGGAGAGTGTAGGGGACAGTTCGTGCGGTGAACTCTGTGGACAGTGGAGAGATGACAGTTTGTGCGATGTACTGTGTGGAGAGTGGAGGGGACAGTTTGTGCGATAAACAGTGTGGAGAGTGGAGAGGACAGTTTGTGCGGTGAACTGTGTGGAGAGTGGAGGGGACAGTTTGTACGATGAACTGTGTGGAGAGTGGATGGGACAGTTTGTACGGTGAACTGTGTGGAGAGTGGAGGGGACAGTTTGTGTGGTGAACTGTGTGAAGAGTGGAGGGGACAGTTTGTGTGGTGAACTGTCTGGAGAGTGGAGGGGACAGTTTGTGTGGTGAACTGTCTGGAGAGTGGAGGGGACAGTTTGTGCGGTGTGGAGAGTGGAGGGGACAGTTTGTATGGTGAACTGTGTGGAGAGTGAAGGGGACAGTTTGTGCGGTGTGGAGAGTGGAGGGGACAGTTTGTGCGGTGTGGAGAGTGGAGGGGACAGTTTGTATGGTGAACTGTGTGGAGAGTGAAGGGGGCAGTTTGTACGGTGAACTGTGTGGAGAGTGGAGGGGACAGTTTGTACGGTGAACTGTGTGGAGAGTGGAGGGGACAGTTTGTACGACGAACTGTGTGGGGAGTGGAGGGGTCAGTTTGTACGGTAAACTGTGTGGAGAGTAGAGGGGACAGTTTGTACGACGAACTGTGTGGGGAGTGGAGGGGTCAGTTTGTACGGTGAACTGCATGGAGAGTGGAGGGGACAGTTTGTACGACGAACTGTGTGGGGAGTGGAGGGGTCAGTTTGTACGGTGAACTGTGTGGAGAGTGGAGGGGACAGTTTGTGCGATGAACTGTGTGGAGAGTGGAGGGGACAGTTTGTGCGGTGAGCTGTGTGGAGAGTGGAGGGGACAGTTTGTACGGTGAAGTGTGTGGAGAGTGGAGAGGACAGTTTGTACGACGAACTGTGTGGGGAGTGGAGTGGACAGTTTGTGCGGTGAACTGTATGGAGAGTGGAGAGGACAGTTTGTACGGTGAACTGTGTGGAGAGGACAGTTTGTGTTGTGTGGAGAGTGGAGGGTACAGTTTGTGCGGTGAACTGTTGTGGAGAGTGGAGCGGACAGTTTGTGCGGTGAACTGTGTGAAGAGTGGAGGGGACAGTTTGTGCGGTGAACTGTGTGGAGAGTGGAGAGGACAGTTTGTGCGGTGAACTGTGTGGAGAGTGGAGGGGACAGTTTGTGTGGTGAGCTGTGCGGAGGTGGAGGGGACAGTTTGTACTGTGAACTGTATGGAGAGTGGAGGGGACAGTTTGTGCGGTGAACTGTGTGGAGAGTGGAGTGGACAGTTTCTGCGGTGAACTGTGTGGGGAGTGGAGGGAACAGTTTGTATGGTGAGCTGTGTGGCGAGTGGAGGGGACAGTTTGTACGGTGAACTGTGTGGAGAGTGGAGGGGACAGTTTGTGCGGTGAGCTGCATAGGGAGAAAAAGACGTGTGAGCGACAGCGTGACCCAGCTGTTGTAGAAATAAAAAAAAACAAACAGACCGAGGTTTTGATGATAACGTGTAAATAATGTTTGTGCTGAAACAGTCATTTTATTTCTTATATAGTCATTAAAATGGTATTATTTCTAAATTGTTTGATATGGACTTCATCTCATTTGTCAGTTTGTTCGATTTTACATGTCTTGTTGAAACTTCTGTAGATGAATTTTCTTCAACCGTCTTCTCGGGCTATACAAGTCTGTGTGTTTCTGCTGTAAAATTCACTACTCAGGGGAGATGATCAGGTGGTCTAATGTGTTTGATTAAAGATGAATTTATGTCATGTGTTACACAGGTTGATATTAAGTCAAATGTTTTTGGTGCATTTATCCATTGCAAGTCATTGTTTGGTTCTGTTAAAGGTGTTCTGTGTGTATTTTGTTATGTTCCCCTGAGGGGTCTCCATATTATGCTTATTTTGACTGTGAAGATGGTATTGCGTTACTTGAAGAATATGTTACTGACTGCTTGTTGGCTCATGGTGATATGTATGTCTTATTGTGGGGGGATCTGGATGGTAGGATTTCAAATCTTTCTCATCATTGTCAGGAAAACTGCGATAGTGAAGTCAGGAAAACTGCGATAGTGATGTCAGGAAAACTGCGATAGTGATGTTTTGAATGGCAGGCTGTCCAGTCACCCACCCAGTGTTGACAGATGCTCTGAAGACAAACCATTGAACAATTATGGTAAATTGTTGAATACGTGCACTGCTTTGGATTTATGTATTCTAAATGGTATGTGTTATCGCGACCTAAGTGGTCGCTACACATATGTAGCAGACAGTGGATGCAGTGTAAACGATTACTTTTTGATGTCTTGTGAATTGTGCGCCTTTATGTGCGAAGTTTGTGAGCTGAGAGTATGTGAACAGATTGAGTCAGATCATATGCCTGTCAAATTGAACTTGAACTGTTTATGTGATCAAGAAAACAATGTGCCAAACAGATGCAACCGCATTATTCAAAAAATTGTGTGGAGAGCAGATTTTGCTGATGTATGCTATGGCAGTATTTTGGCAGATGAATTTCAAGAAAAAATTACGTGGAATGTACGACTCTGTCTAGGCATGTGTGCGTGAAAAATGTGTTTATTCTGATTTTTTGAATTACACGTGGAGTCAAGCAAGGTTGTCTTTTAAGCCCACAGTTGTTTTCTTTTTTATCAATGAGCTTGCTTTAGAACTCTCAAGAAATGGTAAACATGGTATTCAGATTATTCCAGGTGCTGTGGAGATTTTTATGATGCTGTTTGCTGATGATGTAATTCTGTTGTCTAGTACAGCAATAGGATTGCAAAAGCAATTGAATGTTTTGAAACAAGAAGCTGATAAACTACAGTTGACAGTAAACCTTGATAAAACCAACATTATTGTGTTTCGTAACGGTGGATATTTAGCTAGGAATGAAGTTTGGTGGTTTGGTAATTCTGAGGTTAAAGTCACCAATTTGTACAAATACTTAGGTATATTTTATACAACAATATTAAGTTGGAATTTAGCTTGGTGTGAAACAAGTAGAAAAGGCAAAAAATGAGTGATCGAAATGTTGATAACATTAAGGCAATTAAATACTACTGATCCACACATAGTTTGGAAGCTATTTGATACCCAGATTGAACATTAAGGAAATTAAATACTACTGATCCACACATAGTTTGGAAGCTATTTGATACCCAGATTGAACCGATTCTTACATATGGTGCTGGAAAATGGAGACTTGAAAATAGTCTTAACAATAGAAAGAGTGCACACTTATGCAATCAAATGGTTTCCTAATATTCCGATTCATTCATCCAATAAAATAGCTTACGGTGAAACAGGAAGTTACCCGTTGTACATCAGATGTATTGTAAAGTGTGTTGGATACTGGTGTAAAGCAATACGATTACCAGTAGCTAGACTGAGCAGGCAAGCCTACGACATGATGCTACAACAGTGTGGGTTAGGAAATATTAACTGGGCCTCTAAGATTAAGAAAGTGCTAACAGAGAATGGGTTTGGAATAGTGTGGTTGAGCCAGGGAGTCGGAAACGAAACCGTTTTTATGTCTGAATTCAAAGATAGATTAATTTCCTCGTATAAACAAAACTGGCACAGCCAACTAGAAGAACATGATAAATATTCCTGGTTCTTAGTCTTCAAAAGTAACTTGGAGGCAGAAAAGTATTTACATCTAGTATCTAATCGGTGGTAAAGAGGTATCCTTGCAAGATTTAGAAATAGAACACTGGGATTAAATGCTAATAAAAGATGGTATCTAAATAATGATGCTGTTGATGATTCATGTCCATTGTGTAATGATATTGCAATTAGAGAAGATGAGTTACATTTTTGGTTCACTTGTCCTGCTTATGAGAACATTAGAAAAACATCAAGACTCTTTGATCATAACACAGTCAAGAGTCGAAACCTCAACAATGTTTTGCAATCAAATGATGAAACATTGTTAAAGATGCTGGCAAAATATGTAACAGAAGCTGTAGACACGCGGAAGAAAATTATGAATGAATAAAAGTTCAAAACGCTGAGGGGATATCAATTATATTTCATGTTTAATGTTCATAATACTTATTTGACCTTAAAGCTTGATGGTTCAAGTGAATTGGTTTCATATCAAGCCAGATGAATTATTTGTACAGAGAATATATGTGATTGGGGAGAAGGGAGGATAAGGATATCAATGCGTGCGTGCAAATCGATGGAAGATAGGATGGATCAGTGTGGTATGTGAAGGGAATGGTGGTTGTGTGAGAATGATTTTGTACTAGAACATATACAAGAAAAGCAAATGGGTTTTGGAAATGGAAACCATTTCTTAGTTTTGCTTAGTTGTGCAGACACCTAATTTGCAGTTTTTCTTTTGTTTTCTTTTCTTCTACGCAAAAATAAGACATTTGTACCCCCTTGACAAAAAGGTTATTAGCCAACGTCAATAAAATATGTCAGTGTCCGTGTCTCTGTCTCTTTCACACCCACACACACTCTCTCTCTCTCTCTCTCTCTTCTGTCACACACACACACACACACACACACACACACACACACACACATACACACACACACACACACAGTCCTCCCGCCCTCGACTCCCCATCCCGGACTGTGTGCCCTCCCACCTAACCCCCCCCTCCCACCCCTCAGTCCACTCTGTACAAACTAGTACAAAAGAAACACATGCCATGTTCTGCTATTTGGGTATTATTCACTGTGTTATACGACTTTGATTTTCAGTAACTTCAGATATAACTTTGAAATCATGAACGTGTACATTTGCCCTATATTGTAAATAAATGACATTGTAAATGGTGAACATAATGATGTCAAATACTGTCAATAAAGGGCAGGGCAGTGTCTTTCAAGAAAGAAGTCTGTTGAATCAATGGGGAGAATGAGCGATAGTGAGCTGAATGCAGTGTATGCCTCTGTCTGTCTGTCTGTCTGTCTCTCTCTCTCTCTGTCTCTCTTCCTATCTATGCGTGTGTGTGTGTGGTGTGTATGGTGTGTGTGTTGCATAATGACATGTATATTATAAACACACATCAACACACTCTTAATTCCACATAAACTCTCCAATATAAAACTGTTAGCAGAAGGATTTGTCTCCGAGCTGACACTATCACAATGCTGACTCAAGTAACCTTCTGCAGGAATATGACTGGAATCAAATCTCTTAGACACTCGTAACTCATATGAATTACACAATAATGCAAACAAATCACACGACACGACAAAGTGATCATTTGTACTGCACCCACTGTCTGATACGTGTGTGTGTAGCAACCTTGCCAGTGTCCTTGACATATATCGTTAAGAAGACATCAATCAAATGCACTACATGTGTTCAACATCAATTTTCCATGAGGCGAGTGGAGGCACAGGAGCTAAAATGTCAGCTTCGGAAAAACAGAGCAAACACCACCTTTCAGCCTGTCTCATCTCCAAGTCTGCCCTGTCCACACTGCAACAGACTATTCAATGCCAGAATTGGCCTGATCAGCCATCTTTGTACACACACCAGCACCTAGTGATAGCTGAAGTCGTGGTCATCTTCGTCTGTGAAGGACAAACAACAACAACTATAATCATTCAATACAGAATCCTCGGATAATCGATTGACACTTATTGGATGACTTGCATGTTTGAAATTAAAAAAATATCTGAAGCTCCTTGACAATGATGTGATCAATTAACCATTGTATCATTCAAATCCCCACACAATAATACATATACACTTCGTGAACCAGTACACATCTGGACAAAACATCTTCTAATAATGCAATGCCACTGACAGACTCAAAATATGGGGAAGCTACTGGAGGTACATACAGATATACATGCAATATGTTTCTGTCCGTACCAAACAATGTTTTATTGAAAATCAGGGCACCAAAAGCATTAGATTCCATTTCTACATCCTTATCTTTAACTATGACACATGCATATTTTCAACGCGACACGAAATTCCATCCTATCATCTCCCTTTGACTACTAATTTTATCGCAGGGGAGCAAAACATTTTGTATCCAGATAACAGCCAAGAATTAAATTCATCTATAAGTGTTTTAACTAAAAAATCAAATCGAAAGACTGATGAAATGTTCCAAAGTCATTGTCCTGTAATTCGGATAGTAATCGTGTAGCAAATAACAGCATTATCAATGAACACACACACACACACACACACACACACACACACACACACACACACACACACACGCAAAGAACTGCCCGTTGTGAACAGCAAGAGTTATGAACAATGAGCGAAATTAATGAACAACTAATTTTCAATAGCAAGGCATCACGTGGGCTGTATAGCTGTTACACAATTCAACGGAAAAAATCATCTACGTAGTGTCCACATGTTTGATCAAATTTAAAAAAGAACACGCATCACACATCAACCAGCCAACTAAATCTATTTTCCTTTCTCCAGAGAGAGAGAGAGAGAGAGAGAGAGGGGTGAGAGAGAGAGAGAGAGAGAGAGAGAGAGAGAGAGAGAGAGAGAGAGAGAGAGAGAGAGAGACATACAGACAGATTTACAGACAGAAAAAGACAAGAGATATAGTAAGACAGTGACAGCATGCATTTGTGCGTCCGTGGATGTGCGTCTGTGTACGTGTGCACACAAGTGTGTGTGTGTGTGTGTGTGTGTGTGTGTGTGTGTGCGTGTGCGTGCGTGCGTGTGTGTGTGTGTGTGTGTGAGAGAGAGAGAGAGAGAGAGAGAGAGAGAGAGAGAGAGTGAGAGAGAGCGTTTGGTCGTGGATTACCTAAATGTGTGTATTTGTAAGTGGTTAGCGTCGCGGACTCCGGGCTGGGAGGTCGTGGGTTCGAATCACATCAGAAGTCATGTGGGTTTTTCTGCCCCGACCGGCTCCTACCCAGAGTTGAGTTGCTGCGGACTCAGTTGGGAAGACTGGGACCACACAGTCGAGTTTCATCCACTTAAAGGGTGCGTTTCTGAGAGTGTTGCTCAAATTTCCTGACCAACACTGCAGGTGGCTGTATCTCTCGGGCCTGGTTGACGCCGGGATATATTATGAAAGGAAGCGTAGAGTAGAGCCCTGTCATGTAGTCTCAGACCGAAATGGAAATTCGTAGCATCATCTTAATCATCCTCATTCTCATCGATCAGCATAAAAAAGTCTCAAATTCTGTGGCCCTTCATGCCCTGCTCTCATGGTGACCTCAGTTTCGATGTCCTCTCCACGTCTGTGGCCTTGGTTTGGTTCCGTCGGGGTCACCGGTATCGGCGAGTCCATGGGGGCTGTCGTTGGACGGACGTGGTGGCGCCCTCCGGAGGGAGAGCTCACTCACGCCGGCTCCGCGACTAAGCAATTATTGGCGTCAGTAGGGGGCTTAGTAGTTGGTGTCCTGCGTGTGTTAGATCAGAACAGGCGCCACTGAACACCACCGAAGTGACTCGGCAGCAGTGCAGTGTCTCCTCCGGTGGGTTGCCTCTTGACGACTTGACATTGACTGCTCCCTGTGGATTGCCGGTGCCGTGGCTCCGGCGGGGCCGACCGGGCTGTGGCTGTGGACGGGGTGTCGGAATGAGCGGCGTGGGTGCACTGCCTCTGAGGTGGCGCAGAGGTTGGGACAGCAAAAAAAAAAGTGTGTATTTGTATGTGCATGTATTTGAGCGTGTGCGCGCGTGCGTGCATGCGTGCGTGCGTGCGCGCGCGCGCGCGCGCGTGTGTGTGTGTGTGTGTGTGTGTGTGTGTGTGTGCGTGTATGCGTGCGTGTGCGCTTGCGCTTGCGCGCGCGCGTGTGTGTGTGTTTCATCCAATCTAAATTGAGGTCTTGACGTCACTGGCTCAACCACGAACATTCGAAACTGCAGATCAAAACCTGATCATGTCGCTGTGCCAGTTGGCTCAGTGGTCACAACACCGAGTTCACAGTCATGCGGCACGAGTTTGAATCCTGACTGACCCTCAACATTAGAACTGACAATTTCCTTGCCCATCCGAGCGTGCTTTTGTTCTAGCGATGTCTGTATCGTGTTCAGTAAATCCCCTTTCTAGGTCTCCTCAACTGTGGTTTATGACGTTTTTAAACTGAAATACAACCTAAAACCACTTGTGGATCTGTAGAACTCACACTTGTTGTAGACTAAGAATGGACTTAGTGGTGAGATCAACGTCCCATACGATGTTCCCGGACATGCGGAGAGTAGACTTGTGGAACCCACAGGGACAGACATGCAGCCTCTCCTCTCCCTCAGTGGGACCAGCATCAATGCTGGAATTGAAATGTCCGATATGGCTGCAAGAGGACATCGTTATCACAGCTACTGTTCGAAATCCAAGTCAAATATACATATTGCACCGGAAATAAATTGTTTTCACTTATTTGTAGGGAAGCAAACGTCGGCCTGAAATACTACATTGACCAATGATAATGAGGAACTGTCCTGAACTATGGCACTGACAAAATGACTGGTAACAGAGGGGAACTGTCATGAACAATGGCACTGACAAAGTGACTGGTAACAGAGGGAACTGCCATGAACTATGACACTGACAAAGTGACTGGTAACAGAGGAGAACTGTCATGAACTATGGCACTGACAAAGTGACTGGTAACAGAGGGGAACTGTCATGAACTATGACACTGACAAAGTGACCGGTAACAGAGGGGAACTGTCATGAACTATGGCACTGAAAAAGTGACCGGTAACAGAGGGGAACTGTCATGAACAATGGCACTGACAAAGTGACTGGTAACAGAGGGGAACTGCCATGGACTATGGCACTGACACAGTGACCGGTAACAGAGGGGAACTGCCATGGACTATGGCACTGACACAGTGACCGGTAACAGAGGGGAACTGTCATGAACTATGGCACTGACAAAGTGACCGGTAACAGAGGGGAACTGTCA
>CM065744.1:44129294-44139294 GCA_033310375.1 Conus canariensis
GAACAAGTCATTGCACGATACTATACATCAGATATACTGATCATGTCAGCATTGAACAAGTCATTGCACGACACTATACATCAGATATACTGATCATGTCACCATTGAACAAGTCATTGCACGACACTATACATCAGATATACTGATCATGTCACCATTGAACAAGTCATTGCACGACACTATACATCAGATATACTGATCATGTCACCATTGAACAAGTCATTGCACGACACTATACATCAGATATACTGATCATGTCAGCATTGAACAAGTCATTGCACGACACTATACATCAGATATACTGATCATGTCAGCATTGAACAAGTCATTGCACGACACTATACATCAGATATACTGATCATGTCAGCATTGAACAAGTCATTGCACGACACTATACATCAGATATACTGATCATGTCAGCATTGAACAAGTCATTGCACGACACTATACATCAGATATACTGATCATGTCAGCATTGAACAAGTCATTGCACGACACTATACATCAGATATACTGATCATGTCACCACTGAACAAGTCATTGCACGACACTATACATCAGATATACTGATCATGTCACCACTGAACAAGTCATTGCACGACACTATACATCAGATATACTGATCATGTCACCACTGAACAAGTCATTGCACGACACTATACATCAGATATACTGATCATGTCACCACTGAACAAGTCATTGCACGACACTATACATCAGATATACTGATCATGTCACATTGAACAAGTCATTGCACGACACTATACATCAGATATACTGATCATGTCAGCATTGAACAAGTCATTGCACGACACTATACATCAGATATACTGATCATGTCAGCATTGAACAAGTCATTGCACGACACTATACATCAGATATACTGATCATGTCAGCATTGAACAAGTCATTGCACGACACTATACATCAGATATACTGATCATGTCAGCATTGAACAAGTCATTGCACGACACTATACATCAGATATACTGATCATGTCAGCATTGAACAAGTCATTGCACGACACTATACATCAGATATACTGATCATGTCAGCATTGAACAAGTCATTGCACGACACTATACATCAGATATACTGATCAAGTCACCATTGAACAAGTCATTGCACGACACTATACATCAGATATACTGATCAAGTCACCATTGAACAAGAGCGCCAGACCATAAACAACACGTCGCGCCACACGAAGATTTGCAACACACCAGCAAAGCAAGACACTGGGTCGGCATTGTCATCAAGATCGAAACCAACGGCCCCGCTAAAGTCATCATCGAGGAAAGTGTTGAAGGAGAGAGACCAGAGAGAAGACAGAAACACATGGACTGACAACATCGCAGAATGGACAGAGAAACACTGTAGAGACCAGAGAGAAGACAGAAACACATGGACTGACAACATCGCAGAATGGACAGAGAAACAACTGTAGAGACCAGAGAGAAGACAGAAACACATGGACTGACAACATCGCAGAATGGACAGAGAAACAACTGTAGAGACCAGAGAGAAGACAGAAACACATGGACTGACAACATCGCAGAATGGACAGAGAAACAACTGTAGAGACCAGAGAGAAGACAGAAACACATGGACTGACAACATCGCAGAATGGACAGAGGAAACAACTGTAGAGACCAGAGAGAAGACAGAAACACGTGGACTGACAACATTGCGAATGGACAGGAAATCCTCTGCAGAGACAAGGCCTCGGAACACAACGACAGAATGGAGGAGTCTGGTGAACAGTTCTTCAGTGCGATGCCCCAGTGACTTCACACGGACCTAGGAAAAAAAAAAGTTGAATATTAATGACACCAAGACAAAATTATTCTATTTTTAAATGGTTTTATTTTTAATCCAGAACGTGTGCAAGATTACAAGATCGAGCCATCTGTTAACTTTTTTTTTTTTTAATGATTTGAATACACGGCTTTGATATGTTCTGGAGTCCCAGAAAATAAAATGTTTACGTTATCATCTTTCTCAGATGATAAAATGTTGATGTTTTCGCCTGTCGTCAGTGCAATAACAATCATCATCAAATCTGAAAAGTCGGCTCTCTCAGTGAGGCATGACAGGCACTGCTGGACCTCATGAAACACATGACATAACAATGCATTTTTTGTAAACTTTACTTGTATACTTTCTCACTGGCTGGAGAGAGACAGCGTGTGTCTAGGTCTTTTCAGATATTCGTTGCCAGAGTCTACGAATACTTTGTTTCTAAATTCAATATAAAAAGACTTCAAGTAAAAACGATTAGCTTTTGACAATTTAGTTTATCCTGAAAGAAACAGTTAGCCAGCTCCGTGGTATGAATTCAATGTATGTGTATATACCGGATTGCCAAGAGCTAATTCGACAGCTCTACTGTCTGTAGATTGTATTTCATTCAACAAGCTGTGCAGGGCTGATAAATAAACTTCTGATTCATAAATATTTTGGATCTGGCGAGGCTGGTGACTGTGGTAACGGAGGTTTATTGTCACTCTTTATATCTTGATCCCATAGTTAAGCATCAATTGCTGTAAATGACAATTGACATTTTCCTTGCTGTCACTCAATTTCTCAGTATAAAACTGCCAGTGTAATTACTAGTAAAGTGAATATCCAAAAACTTCTTGTGAATGTCGTCAAGTTTTGTCATCTAATACTTGTCGTAGAAATAATGCCGGATTCTCATCGTTAGAAATTCGTTATTAGTGTTTTGTCTCCGGAATATGGAGCCCATTTCATCCCACGTACATGTTTAATGCATGTTCCAGTTGATAAATTTTTTGTGCATAATTTATTGCCTTCATCATCTTAGATTTGCATTTGTCAAGATGGCAATGACGTATGAATATTATACCATAGGCATTGATGACACCTTAGGTAGATCATATCTAGATGGAAATGTCGTATGAATATTATACCATATGAATATTATACCATAGGCACTGATGACACCTTAGGTAGATCATATCTAGATGGAAATGTCGTATGAATATTATACCATATGAATATTATACCATAGGCATGTCTTTTGATGGCACCTTAGGTAGGTCATATCTAGATGGAAATGTCGTACGAATATTATACCATAGGCATTGATGACACCTTAGGTAGATCATATCTAGATGGAAATGTCGTATGAATATTATACCATATGAATATTATACCATATGCATGTCTTTTGATGGCACCTTAGGTAGGTCATAAGAAGGAATAGCACACAAAACAGAAGTGACAATGACACATTGAATGGCACGGATATTCTGACATGATAAGATTTGCCGACTCTTACACATTCAGATTCACCAGATGAAAACAATTGCGATATACATCTTCACTTATTCTACTAATTTTCAAATTTTAGAGCAGTTTTGCAAGTTATTTATCATTTTAATCGTTTAACAATGAACATGGCAATGTATTTCTACTATAGAAAATAGTACAAGCAAGCTATATGACCTTCAAGCCAATGCAATAAAACATTAAAGAATCAATGAAGAATAGTAAACACAAGAGAAAAGGGCAAAAGTACAGAGAGAGAGAGAGAGAGAGAGAGGAGGAGAGAGAGAGAGAGAGAGAGAGAGAGAGAGAGAGAGAGAGGGGCGGAGAGGAGGGAGAGAGGAGGGGGGGGGAGCACCGCGACTGACACCAAGTTTAGCCTTGTTCCCAGCATTGTGCAAAAAAAAAAAAAAAAAAAAAAAAACTACAAGAAAATCATGTGGCTAAGCCATGTTTGGTAAAGTCATTCAAGTACAGTACAATTTGTTAAAGCGGCAGAAACTCATTTCATTTGAAAAATGACAAACACATACTGCCCCGCCCCGTCCCTCTACATCTCTCCATCCCCATCTTTTCCCCTGTACTGTCACTCCACAAACACACCAATTCACACTGTCCCCGCCCCCTTCCCTCTACACCTCTCCATCCCCATCTTTTCCCCTGTACTGTCACTCCACAAACACACCAATTCACACTGTCCCCGCCCCCTTCCCTCTACACCTCTCCATCCCCATCTTTTCCCCTGTACTGTCACTCCTCCACAAACACACCAATTCACATGGATACGCGAAAATGCTGATTCATGCATTATGGTCTCATCTTTCTGTCTTCAAGTTTTGATTATCAGAAAAGATGGCTCGACAATACACTGTTCTTCGAGAATGCCTTATAAATGCCGATGCTTTGTCAAAAGATCTCATGACAACAATGCTTCTTAATTTAACAGGATACACTCGGAATTTAAAATTATTCTTAATTTCTTCTATTTTTCCACATGTTGTGCACAGTTTTGACTTGGCAACATGAGGATGATCACTGACAGACGGAACGGGAACTGGGGACGTGAGAAGGATGAATGATGGACGAGTGAAGAGAAGGATGAATGATGGACGAGTGAAGAGAAGGATGAATGATGGACGAGTGAAGAGAAGGAGAACGAAGATCAATGGATGTGAGGAGAAGATAAAATGATCACGAACTGATGAATGATGCTCTGGAGGAGGACAGGAGTTTCAGAGAATGAATGATGGATGGAAGAAGAACATAAGAATGATAAACAACGGGCGGGATAGGAAGGGGAGAACTGGATTAGTTGTAAATGGTACGTCCATTCTACTGTGCAATACCGCTGAAAGAAAAGTAAAGGGGTAACAATGGAAATGACTGCATCGTAAGTTTGCGGCAATGCAGAAGAATAGGTTAGCAGTGTGTAAAAGGAACGTGCTTGTGGCGGGGAAGAATGAAAGGGAAGGGGGTGGGGGGGGGGGGAGACTGCAGGACTTCAACAAGGTTGGAGGTTTAGTGGGAAAAGACCCAACATGACATAAGAGACTGGGGAACATGGAACCATGATGAATAACATAATGTATAACAGGGCGTATGGACAGTAATGGAATAACAATGTATAACAGGGTGTATGGACAGTGATGGAATAACAATGTATAACAGGGTGTATGGACAGTGATGGAATAACATAATGTATAACAGGGCGTATGGACAGTGATGGAATAACATAATGTATAACAGGGTGTATGGACAGTGATGGAATAACATCATGTATAACAGGGTGTATGGACAGTGATGGAATAACATAATGTATAACAGGGTGTATGGACAGTGATGGAATAACATAATGTATAACAGGGCGTATGGACAGTGATGGAATAACATCATGTATAACAGGGTGTATGGACAGTGATGGAATAACATCATGTATAACAGGGTGTATGGACAGTGATGGAATAACATCATGTATAACAGGGTGTATGGACAGTAATGGAATAACATCATGTATAACAGGGTGTATGGACAGTGATGGAATAACATCATGTATAAAAGGGCGTATGGACAGTGATGGAATAACATCATGTATAACAGGGCGTATGGACAGTAATGAGATAACAATGTATAACAGGGTGTATGGACAGTGATGGAATAACAATGTATAACAGGGGGTATGGACAGTGATGGAATAACATCATGTATAACAGGGTGTATGGACAGTGATGGAATAACAATGTATAACAGGGCGTATGGACAGTAATGGAATAACAATGTATAACAGGGTGTATGGACAGTGATGGAATAACAATGTATAACAGGGCGTATGGACAGTAATGGAATAACAATGTATAACAGGGCGTATTGACAGTAATGGAAGGGCTGAAGAATGAAACTAGGGGGAGGGGAGAAACTGAAGGGCCTCGGGTTCAAATCCATGAAATATTTAAAGAAGGCAATTGCAGTGGAGAAGCAGGAAGCAGTGGAGGGAGATGGAGACTGGTGGTGGTGCATGTCCAGTCCTCTCAGCATGTCCACAGCATGGTTATACCATACAGTGAAAGGTCCCTGGACAACATCGAAGAGTGAACTCTCAGCATGTCCACAGCATGGTTATACCATGCAGTGAAAGGTCTCTGGACAACATCGAGGAGTGAACTCTCAGCATGTCCACAGTATGGTTATACCATACAGTGAAAGGTCTCTGGACAACATCAAGGAGTGAACTCTCAGCATGTCCACAGCATGGTTATACCAAACAGTGAAAGGTCTCTGGACAACATCAAGGAGTGAACTCTCATCATGTCCACAGCATGGTTATACCATACAGTGAAAGGTCTCTGGACAACATCAAGGAGTGAACTCTCAGCATGTCCACAGCATAGTTATACCACACAGTGAAAGGTCTCTGGACAACATCAAGGAGTGAACTCTCAGCATGTCCACAGCATGGTTATACCACACAGTGAAAGGTCTCTGGACAACATCAAGGAGTGAACTCTCAGCATGTCCACAGCATGGTTATACCACACAGTGAAAGGTCTCTGGACAACATCAAGGAGTGAACTCTCAGCATGTCCACAGCATGGTTATACCACACAGTGAAAGGTCTCTGGACAACATCAAGGAGTGAACTGGAAAAGTAAGGAGTGGAGGGAACACTGGACTGACAAGTACAACACCCTGGTACATGGTGTGAAAGTATGCAAATGAGAAGCAAAGGAAGTAAGTTAAAAAAAAAAAAAAACGTTGTGGCGAGTACCAGGATATCCTACGTGAGTGGGAGCTGGGGCAAAAGTGGAGCATTTATAAAGAGTTATAAGCGGTATCCATCTAAATTGATATATTTTGAGTGGATCAGACGTAAACCATATGAGGGTCGGAAGCCTATGTAAAAAAAAAATACTTGTTAATATCGAGACCAAAACTCAAATGGATCAAAATAATTTTCTGAAGGCCAGGATTTCTTTAATTAACGTGATTGAGGATAGTTGTATTAGGAACCCCATCAATACTTATACCCATCCCGTTATACAGTAAGCTCAGGGTAAAGCACTTCGGCTGCTGTAAGACGAGTTCACATACACCTGAGGCTTCATGTATTGGCGTTCTGGTGGTACTGGTGTAGTGTTGATACACCTGAGGCTTCATGTATTGATGTTCTGGTGGTATTGGTGTAGTGTTGATACACCTGAGGCTTCATGTATTGATGTTCTGGTGGTATTGGTGTAGTGTTGATACACCTGAGGCTTCATGTATTGATGTTCTGGTGGTATTGGTGTAGTGTTGATACACCTGAGGCTTCATGTATTGGTGTTCTGGTGGTACTGGTGTAGTGTTGATACACCTGAGGCTTCATGTATTGGTGTTCTGGTGGTACTGGTGTAGTGTTGATACACCTGAGGCTTCATGTATTGGTGTTCTGGTGGTATTGGTGTAGTGTTGATATACCCTCTACCTTCCCTCTCATCCCGTCCATTCCCCGCCCCTCTGACCGGCCTTCCTGTTGCGGTTATCCAGTCTGCCCTATCCCCTTGGTGAGTGTTGACGTCTGCCTGCCACCTTGGTGAGTGTTGACGTCTGCCCTACCACCTTGGTGAGTGTTGACGTCTGCCCTGCCGCCTTGGTGAGTGTTGACGTCTGCCCTGCCACCTTGGTGAGTGTTGACGTCTGCCCTGCCACCTTGGTGAGTGTTGACGTCTGCCCTACCACCTTGGTGAGTGCTGACGTCTGCCCTGCCACCTTGGTGAGTGTTGACGTCTGCCCTGCCACCTTGGTGAGTGTTGACGTCTGCCCTACCACCTTGGTGAGTGTTGACGTCTGCCCTACCACCTTGGTGAGTGCTGACGTCTGCCCTGCCACCTTGGTGAGTGTTGTCTGTCCTACCACCTTGGTGAGTGTTGACGTCTGCCCTACCACCTTGGTGAGTGCTGATGTCTGCCCTGCCACCTTGGTGAGTGTTGACGTCTGCCCTACCACCTTGGTGAGTGTTGACGCTCAATCTGAACATGACCTCACACCGAACCTGGCTCGGGTGTCACTTCTCTACACAGGGTCTATACCGAATCAGCTTTAATACTACTTTGACGGATGCGCACAAATCTCGGCGACGAAATATTGTTGGATACTACCAGTGGTATCACAAAAGAAATCGCGGCAATGAGAAACTGTTGAATCATCAGAGCAGTATCACAAGCGAAGTGTTTCACGTAACGGCAACGAAATAACATTGAGCTGTACTTTGGTTACACTCAGAAAGAGTGAACAGCACAAAACCTGAAGAACTCAGAAAGACAGGCTAACTCAAGCACGTCAAGAAACTTGGTCACTGTAAAATTAAAGTGTACTGTGTTGACTACCTCCAGAAATGAAACAGTGAGTCAGGGGGCGCATACACGGCAGCCTGTTTGTTGATCTATAATACAGGGAGCTAAACGAAAGTGAACTCTTAAGCAAAAATGTCATGCAAGAAGTAAACATAGCACGTGGAACACAGAACAGAGAAAACGGTCAGGACACTGTGTGTGTGTGTGTGTGTGTGTGTGTGTGTGTGTGTGTGTGTGTGTGTGCGCGCGCGCGCGCGCGCGCGCATGTGCATGTGTATGAGTGTGCGTGTGCGTATGTGTGTGTGTGTGTGCGTGCGTGCGTGCGTGTGTGTGTGTGTGCGCGCGCGCGTGTGTGTGTGTGCGCGCGTGTGTATGTGTGCGCGCGCATGCACGCACGTGTGTGCGTTGTGTGTGTGTGTGTGTGTGTGTGTGTGTGTGTGTTCGCGCGCGCGCGCGCGTGTATGTGTGTGTGTGTGTGTGTGTGTGTGTGTGTGTGTGTGTGTGTGTGTGTGCGCGCGCGTGTGTGTTGCGCATCCGGGCGCACTCTTGCACATCCGTGTTTAATAAATGTCAGTTTAGAGAAATTTCTTTCACAAACGTTAAACAGCAGCCCCAGACATCATCGGACTTTGGATGGCTGGACACGAATGAAGGAAGGTCTTGTCAATCCGTGCTCGTCCGGATATATGGCGAAAAACAACAAAGCCTTGGCATACCGGCACCACAATCACCAAGCGAAAAATGTTAGTGCTTTGAGGAGAAATAAATTACTCATTACAAGAAAGCAAACTGAAATGGCCGTATTGGAGACTGGCACAGACAGTATCTGTTTCACTGCAGCTCGAGCAGACTACAGAGAGCATTTCCAAGGCTGTCAACACGTACCAAAATACAAACAAACAAAAGCAAGCAAACAAACAAGCGAAACACAAACAACAATAAACAACAAAACTAAGAAATAACTCCTGTCAAGGGAAAACTCAGATTTCCATACGGTTTAGAGTGTACTGCAGTCCTTCAGTCGGATAAAACCAGGCCATGTTAAGTGCACCAACCACTCTGATAACTTCGCTCGGATATATTTTCCTTCAAAAAACGATTAAAAAATCCTTTTGAGATCATTTCAAAGCAACAAAGAGATATGAAAATACCTAATGAATGAACAGCACCGCAGAATGGACAGCCAGTGCCTGTTCCAGTGGTTCAACTCTCACTATCTGTCACCACATCACAAGGAAAAACTGGCATCTATAAAGTTTAGCAAGAAAAAATGCTTTTCAGACCACAGGAAGATGAACTGACCACAAATACAGAAAAGTCATTGGCAGCAGCACTGAAAAAAATACACCCAAATTTGAAAAGGCGGCAAAGTCAAAGAGATCCAAGATGAAATTACTAACATCGGTTTTCTAGAAGACAGGGGCAGCATTTACCCTGAAAGATCCCCACCACCCCCACCACCCGGTCCATTCCATTCCTATGGGGTGAATGAAAAAAGTATCCAGACTGTTCAAAACACAGATTAAAGAACAGGGCACAGCGGCTGAAAAATATAGAGAGAAGAAACGGAGACAAAAAAAAAGTTTAGAAATAGCGAAAGGAAAAAAAAACCATATCTGCGAGGACATGGGGTTGGAGATGATGGAAAAACTATCTGTGAGGACTTGGGGTTGGAAATGATGGAAAAACTATCTGTGAGGACTTGGGGTTGGAGATGATGGAAAAACTATCTGTGAGGACTTGGGGTTGGAGATGATGGAAAAACTATCTGTGAGGACTTGGGGTTGGAGATGATGGAAAAACTATCTGTGAGGACTTGGGGTTGGAAATGATGGAAAAACTATCTGTGAGGACTTGGGGTTGGAGATGATGGAAAAACTATC
>CM065744.1:44146794-44151794 GCA_033310375.1 Conus canariensis
GAACGTTGGCCCTAGGACTCAGGCCTAAAAGATGAAAAGTCTGTACATGTGGATGTCAGAAAGGAGAACGTTGGCCCTAGGACTCAGGCCTAAAAGATGAAAAGTCTGTACATGTGGATGTCAGAAAGGAGAACGTTGGCCCTAGGACTCAGGCCTAAAAGATGAAAAGTCTGTACATGTGGATGTCAGAAAGGAGAACGTTGGCCCTAGGACTCAGGCCTAAAAGATGAAAAGTCTGTACATGTGGATGTCAGAAAGGAGAACGTTGGCCCTAGGACTCAGGCCTAAAAGATGAAAAGTCTGTACATGTGGATGTCAGAAAGGAGAACGTTGGCCATGTCGTTTGGTCTAAACGAAGGGAGTCTGTAGATCTGGGTGTCAGCCTACATGTATACGCAGAAGTAACATGTGCCGGGTGTACACGGACAGCCTACACTTGCGGAGTCAGTAACATGGTGTCACATGTTGAACGGATATCCTACAAACCGAAAACATGGTGCCAGATATGAACGGATATCATACACCGAAAACATGGTGCCAGATATGAACGGATGTCCTACACCGAAATAACATGGTGCCAGATCTGAACAGATATCTTACACCGAAAATAACGTTTGTGCCAGATATGAACGATATCTACACCGAAAATAACGGTGCCAGATATGAACGGATATCCTACACCGAAATAACAGTGCCAGATATGAACGGATATCCTACGCCGAAAGTAACATGGCCAGATATGAACGGATATCCTACACCGAAAAGAACACGGTGCCAGATATGAACGGATATCCTACACCGAAAGTAACATGGTGCCAGATATGAACGGATATCCTAACAACGAAAAGAACATGGGCCAGATATGAAGGATATCCGATGAGGACAATGTGAGAAAGGCCAGTGACGAGAGGACAATGTAAGAAAGGCCAGTGACGACGAGGACAATGTAGAAAGGCCAGTGACGACGAGGACAATGTAAGAAAGGCCAGTGACGACGAGGACAATGTGAGAAAGCCAGTGACGACGAGGACAATGTGAGAAAGCCAGTGACGACAAGGACAATGTGAGAAAGGCCAGTGACGACGAGGACAATGTGAGAAAGGCCAGTGACGACGAGGACAATGTGAGAAAGCCCAGTGACGACGAGGACAATGTGAGAAAGGCCAGTGATGAGGAGGACAATGTGAGAAAGGCCAGTGACGATGAGGACAATGTGAGAAAGGCCAGTGATGAGGACAATGTGAGAAAGGCCAGTGACGACGAGGACAATGTGAGAAAGGCCAGTGATGAGGACAATGTGAGAAAGGCCAGTGATGAGGACAATGTGAGAAAGGCCAGTGACGACGAGGACAATGTGAGAAAGGCCAGTGACGAGGACAATGTGAGAAAGGCCAGTGACGATGAGGACAATGTGAGAAAGGCCAGTGACGATGAGGACAATGTGAGAAAGACCAGTGACGATGAGGACAATGTGAGAAAGGCCAGTGACGATGAGGACAATGTGAGAAAGGCCAGTCATGATGAGGACAATGTGAGAAAGGCCAGTGACGACGAGGACAATGTGAGAAAGGCCAGTGACGACGAGGACAATGTGAGAAAGGCCAGTGATGATGAGGACAATGTGAGAAAGGCCAGTGACGATGAGGACAATGTGAGAAAGGCCAGTGATGATGAGGACAATGTGAGAAAGGTCAGTGATGACATTTTCAGAAAATGAAGAACGAAGACCGGAAAGGAAAGGATGAATAAAGGGGAAGATTTTCCTTCGAACTCCTCTGCTCTCTACATTAAAGAACTGCGCCGCGTCAAAGATCGATAGAGCATGTGTATACAGACAACGTTCTTGAATGCTTTGGGAACACTCAATTCCATTAAAATAGCTTCAACTTGTAACAGGAAATAGTTCTTGTACAGATGAAGAAAACGAACTATTCCCAACATACATCTCGTTTCTCATCCAAATTCAATTAATTATTTCCAACATACATCTCGTTTCTCATCCAAATTCAATTAATTATTTCCAACATACATCTCGTTTCTCATCCAAATTCAATTAATTATTTCCAACATACATCTCGTTTCTCATCCGAATTCAATGAATTATTTCCAACATACATCTCGTTTTTCATCCAAATTCAATGAATTATTTCCAACATACATCTCGTTTCTCATCCAAATTCAATTAATTATTTCCAACATACATCTCGTTTCTCATCCAAATTCAATTAATTATTTCCAACATACATCTCGTTTCTCATCCAAATTCAATTAATTATTTCCAGCATACATCTCGTTTCTCATCCAAACTCAATTTCATTATCCTGCTTTGAAAATAAAAAGTCTGACAGAGGCTGAAAATAATAAGTCTGACAGAGGCTGAAAATAAAAAGTCCGACAGAGGCGACGGTTAGGAAATCTTGCCAAAAGGGATCTTGCAGTTTGCGAGCTTCTTTGTACATTACAGTGGCTGTTCATACGTGAAGTGCGTCGTTTTATTTATTTATTTATTTTTGTCTGGTTAGGACAGCATGAACTGTTTGGAGTTGCCGCAAGAGAAACTATGGACAGATTTGAAGTTACATTAATTGGTGAATGAACGAGTATCCAAGTGACAAATTATTAAACTGCTCGACTGACTGACTGATCGAATGATGTTTTTATTTACCTATTTGTTATGTATAAATCGCGACTATTTTTTTTATTTGAGTGATGAATAGTTTTCCTTAAGTCAAGGAAAAAATCGATTACTAATCTTCTACTGTAGAAAAAGGACATTCCGAGGAATCGCTGTCCACAACTGCATATGTGCGTGTGTACTACTATACTACTACTACTACTGCTACTACTACTACTAATACACACACACATTAACACACGACAAACAAACACAACTGGAAACAAAACAGCGTAGTACAGAAAAGAAAACACATGCACACGAACATAGCGCGCGCGCACACACACTCACACACACACATACATACACACACACATACACACACGCGCGCGCGTACACACACACACACACACACACACACACACACACACACACACACTCACGTTTTATGTCACTATTATTGACAGTCTTTAATTTGAATAAGAAACAACAACAACGACAACAACCCCCTACACACACACACACACACACACACAACACACACACTCGCGCACTCAACACATACGGGTGCGCGCGCACACACACGCACCAGCGCGTGTGCACACGCCCCCCCCCCCCCCCCCCCCCCCCCCCCCCCCCCCCCCCCCGTGCCCGCACGTGCCACACACACACACACACATACACACACACGTGCGCACGCATACGTGCACACACGCATTCACACACACAACCCACATGCACACACAAACGCGCGAGCGTATATATGTATCCTACATTATTTAATGTGGATAGACACCAACCTGAAGAAGAAATAACTACGACAAAATCATCTGATCTAGACAGATCTAAATTCCAGACACAACAACAACAACACACACACACACACACACACACACACACACACACACACACACACACACACACACACGGGGCCGGAATACCTCAGTTGGTAGAGCGCCGGACTCGTGATCCTGGGGTCGCGGGTTCGAATCTCCGATGGGCCGTTTCGGTACAGGGGGGTTTTTCCCTCGGAGTTAACATTGGTTCTGACTCCATTTCCCATACAGTCCTTTGAATGAGACTATAAACCGAGGTTCCGTGTGTGAACACACGCATAACATCTTGCACACACGCCAAATCCCATCACCAACTTTCGGAAGAGAAGGCCTGTTTGGCCGTTGGTATGGATGACACGTTACACACTGCATGTACCCTGCGTGAGAAATATTAAGAATGAAGGAAGTAAGGATACTGAGTGAGCGATATTGGAAGATATTGACTGGATGACACGGGAAACGACTGAATGAAGCGTCAGCTGGCAGCTCTTCAGTCGGCACTACCCAGGTAGGCAGCCCGTTGTGTAAACGAGTGTGGATTGTAAAGCGCTTAGAGCTTGGTCATTAGCCGAGAATAGGCGCTATATAAGTATTCATTATTATTATTATTATTATTACACACACACACACACACACATATACTACTAAAAACAATTGAAGTACCACCCTAATTTTTGTATGCAATTTTTAAAAAGCTCTGATAAACCAATTAATATTGATAATTGAATAAACTCTGCTGGATAAGCTTACCCGGTTCTCAAATACTACTCCTCGTGCATTTTTGTTATGTTAAAGTCGGTCAGCAGTTATCTACCGCGTCGCATCTGAGGCAAAAAAATCCCGAGAAATTATCGAACTTGTGTCGCTCCCAGATTTTGACACAGACACAGCAAGAAAAAAAAAATGTGATGCACGTGAAAGCAAGGTCTTTTCTGAGCAGAATTGCAATCAGTTAGTACATTTGACGGGTATAAAAAGTCGCGAAATTTAGGAAGATTTAACCATGCCTGCGAGACAACGACTAAGCAACACCGACAGAGGAAGAGCGATAGCATGGTACCAAGAAGGTATTGGCTTGAGGGAGATTGGTCGACGGCTTGGAGTGAGTCACCCAGTCATTCTGAGGCTCAGAGACCGTGGGCTTAACACTGGAAGTGTTGAAGAACAGCAGGGACGTGGACGGACGAGAAGCACCTCCAGACAGCAGGATCGGTTCATTGTTATCGCTTGTCTGAGAGACCGTTCAGCCAGTGCCACAGTACTCCGAGACCAGCTACGACAAGCCAGCAACGTCAACGTCAGTACCCAGACAGTTCGGAACCGGCTCCACGACGCCAACTTGAGGTCAAGGTCCCCAGCAGTGAGATCAATACTGACCCCAGCGCATCGAGCTCATCGTCGGGCCTGGGCAGCATGTCATAGAAGGTGGACAAGAGCTGAATGGGCAACAGTACTCTTCACAGACGAGTCAAGGTTCACCCTCAGGTTCAACGACGGGCGGGTTCGCGTCTGGCGACGTCCTGGAGAACGCTACGTTGACGCTGCCGTCA
>CM065744.1:44161794-44194294 GCA_033310375.1 Conus canariensis
GGGAAAATGTGAGTAGTTACCGATCTCACCATATAAAAGCTACTCAACGGAGAAAGTTTTGCATAATGTGGGAGACAAACCTTGTCAGTCTGTGCAAAGATAAGAATGTGTACACTTTGAATAGCAGAACTCTCAGTTGTCGGCAGCACACGCCAAAAGAGGAGTGCTTCAAGGGAATGTACTAAGCCCCACACTGTTGAACATCTTCATAAACGGCATCAAACACGGTCCGCATGTTAACAGATCCCCACATATTAACGGCATCAAACACGGTCCGCATGTTAACAGATCCCCACATATTAACGGCATCAAACACGGTCCGCATGTTAACAGATCCCCACATATTAACGGCATCAAACACGGTCCGCATGTTAACAGATCCCCACATAATTAATGAGGCAATGAAAACGAAAATCCCTAGCCTGTTGTACGCTGATACATTGTTGTTTTATCGACATCAACATTAGGGCTACAGAATAAACTGGATCAAATGTACACTTCAATGGATCAATATACACTTCAGAGGACATCAACATTAGGGCTACAGAATAAACTGGATCAATATACACTTCATAGGACATCAACATCAGGGCTACAGAATAAACTGGATCAATATACACTTCATAGGACATCAACATTAGGGCTACAGAATAAACTGGATCAAATATACACTTCATAGGACATCAACATTTGGGCTACAAAATAAACTGGATCAATATACACTTCATAGGACATCAACATTGGGGCTACAGAATAAACTGGATCAAATATACACTTCATAGGACATCAACATCAGGGCTACAGAATAAACTGGATCAAATATACACTTCATAGGACATCAACATTTGGGCTACAAAATAAACTGGATCAAATATACACTTCATATGACATCAACATCAGGGCTACAGAATAAACTGGATCAAATATACACTTCATAGGACATCAACATCAGGGCTACAGAATAAACTGGATCAATATACATTTCATATCTGGTATGGGGATGGACAGTCAACAGATAATTCAAATGTTGCCATGTTTTCCAAAAATTGACCCCAAACTCTCACTTCACTTCCCTTATGGGCACGATTGCACTGAAGCAGTTGACGGACAGAAGGACATAGAGGTCATTTCCCACAGTGTCATGTGAAGACCACCCAGCAGTTGACGGACAGAAGGACATAGAGGTCATTTCCCACAGTGTCATGTGAAGACCACCCAGCAGTTGACGGACAGAAGGACATAGAGGTCATTTCCCACAGTGCCATGTGCAGTGCACTGAAGACCGCCCAGAAGTTGATGGACAGAAGGACATAGAGGTCATTTCCCACAGTGTCATGTGAAGACCACCCAGCAGTTGACGGACAGAAGGACATAGAGGTCATTTCCCACAGTGTCATGTGAAGACCACCCAGCAGTTGACGGACAGAAGGACATAGAGGTCATTTCCCACAGTGCCATGTGCAGTGCACTGAAGACCGCCCAGAAGTTGATGGACAGAAGGACATAGAGGTCATTTCCCACAGTGTCATGTGCAGTGCTCTGAAGACCACCCAGCCTAACAAGGTAACAAAGCAGCGTTTGCCCTCAAGTGGTGCGTTTGTGGGAAAGAAATAAATATGAAGTTGCTGATTTGTTTGTTTGACATATCAGTCGCTTCTATCATAACTCACTCCACTCTGACGTCCGCTATAGCGGACGTCCCGCGCACAACGCTTTCTCTTAAACATCCGCTATAGCGGATCGTGTATTAGCATAGTTTTAGAGAGAACGTCAATCAGGGTCATGGAAAGCGAAGCGTGCCAGGTGATGGGCTCATTATCATAGGGCAGCCTTTCAACGCTGTGTGGGCCACGCCGTGATGTGATCGCTGACCATTGATCTATTTTTACACCAACCCGATCCTGTGTTTGAAATGAGATCACAAGGGCGTCTCAGCTTTCGACTAGTGGTGTGAGAAGCAGACAGGTAACACGTGTGTACAACTTACGTGAAGCTGTTGAACTTGTTCAAACTGAAGGGTCAAACCTTGAAGATATTGAACACGAGGATGACAGCGAATTCAGCCCGTCTGAAGAGTGTGAAACTGTTCAAACTGAAGGGTCAGACCTTGAAGATATTGAACACGATGATGACAGCGAATTCAGCCCGTCTGAAGAGTGTGAAACTGTTCAAACTGAAGGGTCAGACCTTGAAGATATTGAACACGATGATGACAGCAAAATTTAGCCCGTCTGAAGAGTGTGAAACTGTTCAAACTGAAGGGTCAGACCTTGAAGATATTGAACACGATGATGACAGCGAATTCAGCCCGTCTGAAGAGTGTGAAACTGTTCAAACTGAAAGGGTCAGACCTTGAAGATATTGAACACGATGATGACAGCGAATTCAGCCCGTCTGAAGAGTGTGAAACTGTTCAAACTGAAGGGTCAGACTTGAAGATATTGAACACGATGATGACAGCAAATTCAGCCCCCGTCTGAAGAGTGTGAAACTGTTCAAACTGAAGGGTCAGACCTTGAAGATATTGAACACGATGATGACAGCGAATTCAGCCTGGAGAGTGTGAAACTGTTCAAACTGAAGGGTCAGACCTTGAAGATATTGAACACGATGATGACAGCGAATTCAGCCCGTCTGAAGAGCTGTGAAACTGTTCAAACTGAAGGTTCAGATCTTGAAGATATTGAACACGATGATGACAGCGAATTCAGCCCGTCTGAAGAGCGTGAAACTGTTCAAACTGAAGGGTCAGACCTTGAAGATATTGAACACGATGATGACAGCGAATTCAGCCCGTCTGAAGAGTGTGAAACTGTTCAAACTGAAGGGTCAGACCTTGAAGATATTGAACACGATGATGACAGCGAATTCAGCCGTCTGAAGAGTGTGAAACTGTTCAAACTGAAGGGTCAGACCTTGAAGATATTGAACACGATGATGACAGCGAATTCAGCCCGTCTGAAGAGTGTGAAACTGTTCAAACTAAGGTTTCAGACCTTGAAGATATTGAACACGATGATGACAGCGAATTCAGCCCGTCTGAAGAGGTGAAACTGTTCAAACTGAAGGGTCAGACCTTGAAGATATTGAACACGATGATGACAGCGAATTCAGCCCGTCTGAAGAGCGTGAAACTGTTCAAACTGAAGGGTCAGACCTTGAAGATATTGAACACGATGATGACAGCGAATTCAGCCCGTCTGAAGAGTGTGAAACTGTTCAAACTAAAGGGTCAGACCTTGAAGATATTGAACACGATGATGACAGCGAATTCAGCCCGTCTGAAGAGTGTGAAACTGTTCAAACTGAAGGGTCAGACCTTGAAGATATTGAACACGATGATGACAGCGAATTCAGCCCGTCTGAAGAGCGTGAAACTGTTCAAACTGAAGGGTCAGACCTTGAAGATATTGAACACGATGATGACAGCGAATTCAGCCCGTCTGAAGAGCGTGAAACTGTTCAAACTGAAGGGTCAGACCTTGACGATATTGAACACGATGATGACAGCGAATTCAGCCCGTCTGAAGAGCGTGAAACTGTTCAAACTGAAGGGTCAGACCTTGAAGATATTGAACACGATGATGACAGCGAATTCAGCCTGGAGAGTGTGAAACTGGGCTGGAAAATGAACATGGCGACATTCAGAGAGAGGAGTGGGTGGTGACAGATAGTGGGGGTGGCATAGCTTGAGGCGATGCCTATGCAAATGAACCACCAACAGACTTGAGTGGGGAAGATTTCTCCGTTTCATCAGAGACGTGAAGGAAAATTTCCTCCACGTCTCTGGTTTCATGGCGAGAGATTGGCATGGAGATTTTTTTTTTTTTTTTTTTTTTTTTTACGACCAACACCTCCATACACAGGCCAGCAAACACGTGGACTGAAGTTGCAAGGCGTGACTGACCACGCCCCCTGTTTTTGTTTTTTTTTTTTCGACCAGATCAAGTCCACGCTTTACACCAAGCTATCTAGTCATTATTATTTACTCTCTCTCTCTCTCTCTCTCTCTCTCTGCCTCCCTCCCTCCCTCTCTCTCTCTCTCTTGTTCTATGTGAAAGAAAGAAACGAATGAATGAAATACATAAGCAAACGTTAATTACATGATAAAGATACCTTTGTATCTATTCAAATACCCAGAGAAAGAGCAAGTGAACATATAATTCTTCTCGTAAAACACACACACACACACACACACACACACACACACACACACACACACACACACACACACACACACTATCTCTCTCTCTCTCTCTCTCTCTCCAGAAAAGAAAAACGATGTCAGGAAATTTGGTAGACAGCGCGAACTTTTGTTAAAATGTCGTCACAGTAAACTAAAAAAATCACCAAAGTGTAGACGAAGAAGTGCCATCACTGAAACATGTAGCAGCGTCAATCTCTGAAGCCCAGCATGAGGCGCGGGTTGCTCGTTCTTGTCAGTGCCTGGTGTGACTGTTTTGTGCATCCACAAATGCAGTGCATCTCCTGTCGTTGGAGTAGAACTGCTATTCATGAACGCCACGATGTTGTCAGTGCCTGGTGTGACTGTTTTGTGCATCCACAAATGCAGTGCATCTCCTGTCGTTGGAGTAGAACTGCTATTCATGAACGCCACGATGTTGTCAGTGCCTGGTGTGACTGTTTTGTGCATCCACAAATGCAGTGCATCTCCTGTCGTTGGAGTAGAACTGCTATTCATGAACGCCACGATGTTGTCAGTTCCTGGTGTGACTGTTTTGTGCATCCACAAATGCAGCGCATCTCCTGTAGATGGAGTAGAACTGCTATTCATGAACGCCATGATATTGTCCCACTGCTCCTGGACTGCTCCAGCGAGTTGGGCGGGCGTGGCTGGACCGGACTGGTGTCAGTGGATTCTCCTCTTGACCTCATTACAAGCATGCTGACTTGGGTTCAGGTCGGCACTACAGGCTGTCCGGGGCACAGTGCTGGCATCGTTCTACTGCAGGAAGTCTCTTGGGACCCAGGCCGTGTGTAATCTAGCTCTATCATGCCACAAGACCTGCACAGGGCTGTTGATTTTCTAAAAAGAAAGAAGAATCCAGTGATGCAGAACTGGCTGATCTAGACATGAATGGGGACTTGTTGTTCATGACCCGTAGCCAGATTCTGAGAGATGATAACATCAAGCTCTCACTCTTAGCCAAAGCCCCCCCCCCTCCCCCACACCAGATGTTGAGTCCTCCATTTTCATTTCCAACGCATTGCCGTGGATATAACAGGTGTCATTTCATCTCCATACATGCTACTGGCCATATGCCGGGCTGATGCAGAACCTTCATTTGTCAGTGAAGACCAGTGTCCTCCACAGCCAATGACGTCACTTCAGTCTCTGCTGAGCCCACGGCAGACAGTTCTGAGGATAGAGAACAGACAACCTGGGACCTCTTGTTAGCCTCTTGTCCATCAGGTCTCTGGGTATCAGCTGGAGGTGTACAGTGTAGCTGCTGGTGGGTCTGTGGGGAGTGCCAAGTGTCTCCCTAGCTGTTCAAGGGGCCGATCAGAAGGTTCCTGTAGCTAAAGCCGAAGCAGTTATCTGTCTTAGCCATCAGAGGTCACGCCTGTAGCTAAAGCTGAAGGAGTTATCTATCTTAGCCATCAGAGGTCAAGCTGAGATGACCAGGCGTGGCAGTCTGTGACGCTCCATGTTGCCTCTTGCAGATTATAGGCAGTTGAAATATGGCAGTTGAAGAGGTTTGCCATCTCCCTTGCAGACTAGCTAGCTTAAAAGTCGCCCGGCTTCTCTCTCTCTCTCTCTCTCTCTCTCTCTCTCTCTCCTCTCCTCGTGGTTGTCAGACGTGGCATGACTGTAGGTACGGAAAGAGAAGAGGTGTGGATTTTTATGTGGCTTTTTAGAGCTCGACGCAGGCACAGCGCATACGACATAAACTTTTTTCCCAATCAGTTGCAGTTGGTCCTATTTCACGATGACTGTCTGTCAAATCATTTTTATTGGTCTCTAACTGTCAACAGTTGATAAATGACGTTGAAGCTCACATCGATGTAGTCAAATCAACATGGCCTGCAACAGACAAGCGTCTTAAAGAAATCGCAGAAAAGATGATAAAAGATGAAAATCTTAAAGTCGCTCTGGACTACACAACAAATGGATGCGAATCTATAGAAACCAAGTCAGACCATCACACTATGACCACTATGCTGTGCGAAATGAACTGAGTGTTCATCAAACCAAGTCAGACCATCACACTATGACTACTATGCTGTGCGAAATGAACTGAGTGTTCATCAAACCAAGTCAGACCATCACACTATGACTACTATGCTGTGCGAAATGAACTGAGTGTTCATCAAACCAAGTCAGACCATCACACTATGACTACTATGCTGTGCGAAATGAACTGAGTGTTCATCAAACCAAGTCAGACCATCACACTATGACTACTATGCTGTGCGAAATGAACTGAGTGTTCATCAAGGACTCGAGATCAAAGGCACAAGAATTGTAATTTCAGCATCAATGAGGAAAGACATTATAGAGTTCATCCATGCAGGTCTTCAAGGATTCACAAAATGCAGAGGAAGAGCCAACTCTTCAATGTGGTGGCCTAAGATGAGTGATGAAATCACCAAAAGAGTCAGAAATGGTACAATCTGCTTAGGAAACAAGCCCAGTCACAAATGGTACAATCTGCTCAGGAAAAAGCCCAGTCCCAAATGGTACAATCTGCTTAGGAAACAAGCCCAGTCCCAAATGGTACAATCTGCTTAGGAAACAAGCCCAGTCCCAAATGGTACAATCTGCTTAGGAAACAAGCCCAGTCACAAATGGTACAATCTGCTCAGGAAAAAGCCCAGTCCCAAATGGTACAATCTGCTTAGGAAACAAGCCCAGTCACAAATGGTACAATCTGCTTAGGAAACAAGCCCAGTCACAAATGGTACAATCTGTGTAGGAAACAAGCCCAGTCCCAAATGGTACAATCTGTGTAGGAAACAAGCCCAGTCAGAAATGGTACAATCTGTGTAGGAAACAAGCCCAGTCACAAATGGTACAATCTGTGTAGGAAACAAGCCCAGTCAGAAATGGTACAATCTGTGTAGGAAACAAGCCCAGTCACAAATGGTACAATCTGTGTAGGAAACAAGCCCAGTCACAAATGGTACAATCTGTGTAGGAAACAAGCCCAGTCACAAATGGTACAATCTGTGTAGGAAACAAGCCCAGTCAGAAAAGTGAACCTCTGAAGTCAACATCGTTGTCTGACAAAGCCTTCCATCTGGTTGGAGTAGACATTTTTAAATTCAAGAATGAACAATATCTTGTCGTCAGTGACTATTTTTCAAGATACAAAAAGCATCTAAAGAATGTTTTTTTTTTTCTCAGTGATTCAATCCATGAAAGATATTTACCCGTCATGAAATGGTAGATAATCTGAAATCAAGACCTTTGCCGACAAACAGAATTTCTCTATGTTACAAGCAGTCCTTACTTGCAACAGTCAAATGGACAATCTGAGCGTGCCGTTCATATTGCCGAGCGCATCTTAGAGCAAGAGGATCCATTCCTTGCATTACTGTCATATCGCTCTGCAGCAACAACTCCGACAGCAGCAAGTCCAGCTGAACTTGCGATGGGACGAAGACTAAGGACGACACTTCCTACACTTCCAGCAAACCTGGAGCCAAAGAAACTCAATCAGAAAAAAGAAAAGAAAAAAAAAAAAAGGAAAAGGAAAAAAAGGAAAAGGAAAAAAAAAAAAAGCTGAAAGAAAACGATGAAAGGGCAAAGATCTTAAAGGAGAAATACTGTGACAGACGCTGTGGAGCTAAAGGTCTTAAAGGAGAAATACTGTGACAGACGCTGTGGAGCTAAAGGTCTTAAAGGAGAAATACTGTGACAGACGCTGTGGAGCTAAAGGTCTTAAAGGAGAAATACTGTGACAGACGCTGTGGAGCTAAAGGTCTTAAAGGAGAAATACTGTGACAGACGCTGTGGAGCTAAAGATCTTAAAGGAGAAATACTGTGACAGACGCTGTGGAGCTAAAGGTCTTAAAGGAGAAATACTGTGACAGACGCTGTGGAGCTAAAGGTCTTAAAGGAGAAATACTGTGACAGACGCTATGGAGCTAAAGATCTTCCAGAACGTCACCCAGGTGACAGCGTTCTGTAGAAGCTTGACCATGAACGTCAGTGGCAAAATCCGGCTACTGTACTGAGAGAAGTTACACCACATTCTTACATCGTGCAAACCGCATCGGGAAGCAGTACAGGGGAAACAGGAATCACGCCTATCTTTGCACGTCTCTCAGCAAGAAGTGTACCGTTTCCCCTCCCACGGAACGAAGAACTACGACCAGTCCTGCAAGTCTTCCACGTTCATGGTCTACTGGATTAACTCCTGGCTACTCGAGTCACGTGGTAAATCCCACCGTCCGTCCTGAGCATTCTGCACCAGAAGCCCACGTGGAACGACAAGAACAGGCTCGTCAAGAAAATCCCTTCATATCTCCACCCCAAAAAGGATGACAAGACGGGGAACAATAATCAAAACACCACTGCAATTCAAAGACTACATGTGATGGTCAGAAATCATTAATTACGTCCTCATGATATTTAGCAGATGTGTGTACAGGTTGAAGAGTTCAAGCTGAACTAAGTTTATGTTCTAGTCTTTGAATAGTTGACTCGATCAGTAGTTATTTCTGTGATTGATGTTCTACAAAGAAAGGACATTAGGACTGGTTTCAAATAGCTGTTTTAACTTTTGGCAAATGAATCCCAAATAAATGTTAGCGAACCGCCCAGAGAAACGTGGGCAAACGAGTCACAAGACAAAACACAACGCGTTTCGACCTCTTAGGTCTTCCGCAGGTGAGAAACAAACGAATAAAACAACGAAAATTCACTTAGCTTTGATCGCTTCAGATCGCTTCAGAGTTCAGCGCAAGGAAGAAGGCGTTGAATGAGAACGCCTTCTTCCTCATTCAACATTTCTCATTCAACACCTTCTTCCTTGCGCTGAACTCTGAAGCGATCTGAAGCGATCAAAGCTAAGTGAATTTTCGTTGTTTTATTCGTTTGTTTCTCACCTGAGGAAGACCTAAGAGGTCGAAACGCGTTGTGTTTTGTCTTGTGACTCGTTTGTCCACGTTTCTCTGGGCGGTTCGCTAACATTTATTTGGGATTTGTTTAGATTTCCGCCTGCAGTCGTCTCACTTTGCAACTAGATCTTTTTGCAAATGTTCACAAACAAGTGACAAACGTACCTGCTTCATTTCACAGAAATAGTTCCGAATAACTGAACATTCTTGAACACAGTATTAACCTATTAAAATGGCGGAGGTGTAATTAAATGTAGCAGACGACAATAGCCTACTGCTTCTGTAAATCTCACAGGAACTGATAGGCTAGGTCACGGAGCATGCGTAATGACTTGCCAACGACGGAGAAAAAAACAAGATGCAAAGCATATAAACGTACTCCCAGTTTATCTTGAATACGCATGAGGTATTCCATAAAGAAGAAAAACCAATACGGGCAGTTATAGCCGTTAGTAACGGCTATTCTGGTAAACATCGGCCATCATCTGTGACCCATAATGAACATACCTACAAATTTTCAGAAAGATCGGCCAAGTACTTTCTGAGATTTTCCATGAAGAAGAAAAGTGTTATGGGCCGTTATAGCCATTAGTAACGGATATAACGGTAAAATAAAACATCGGGCATCATCCGTGACCCATAATGAACATACGTACAAATTTTCAGAAAGATCGGCCAAGTACATTCTGAGATATTCCATAAAGAAGAAAAACCGATATGGGTGGTCATAGCCGTTAGTAACGGATATAACGGTAAAATAAAACATCGGGCATCATCCGTGACCCATAATGAACATGCCTACAAATTTTCAGAAAGATCGGCCGAGTAGTTTTTTTCTGGAGCGAGTGGAACACATTTTGACACGAACGGACCGACGGACACACACACACACACACACACACACACACACACACACACACACCACACAAGAAGAGAGAGAGAGAGAGAGAGAGAGAGAGAGAGAGAGAGAGAGAGCATTTCTTCATTCCCATTGTAAAGTACTCCCTGCTCTATAAGAACTGGGAGTACAAAAACCGTTACAGGCCGTTAGTAAGGGCTATAACGGTAAACTAAAACATCGGGCATTATTCGTGACCCATATTGAACATACATGCTAATTTTCACAAAGATCGGCCATGTACTTTCTGAGATATTCCATGAAGAAGAAAAACCGTTACAGGCCGTTACAGCCGTTAGTAACGGCTATAACGGTAAACTAAAACTTCAGGCATTATTCGTGACCCATAATGACCATACCTACAAACTTCAGAAAGACCGGCCAAGTACTTTCGGAGATATTCCATGAAGAAGAAAAACCGTTACAGGCCTTTACAGCTGTTAGTAACGGCTATAACGGGGTAAACTAAAACATCGGGCATCATCCGTGACCCATAATGTTCATACCTGCTAATTTTCACAAAGATCGGCCAAGTACTTTAGGAGATATTCCTTAAAAAAGAAAAACCGTTACAGGCTGTTACATCCGTTAGTAACAGCTATAACGGGGTAAACTAAAACATCGGGCATCATCCGTGACCCATAATGTTCATACCTGCTAATTTTCACAAAGATCGTCCAAGTACTTTCGGAGATATTCCAAAAAGAAGAAAAACCGTTACAGGCCGTTACAGCCGTTAGTAACGGCTATAACGGTAAACTAAAACATCGGGCATTATTCGTGACCCATTATGAACATACCTACAAATTTTCAGAAAGATCTGCCGAGTACTTTTTTTTTTTTTTTTTAGATATTCCATAAAGAAAAAAAACCGTTACAGGCCTTTACAGCCGTTAGTAACGGATATAACGGGGTAAACTAAAACATCGGGCATCATCCGTGACCCATAATGTTCATGGCTGCTAATTTTCACAAAGATCGGCCAAGTACTTTCGGAGATATTCCATAAAGAAGAAAAACCGTTACAGGCCGTTACAGCCGTCAGCAAAGGCTATAACGGTAAACTAAAACATCGAGCATCATCCTTGACCCATAATGAACATAGCTGCTAATTTTCACAAAGATCGGCCAAGTATTTTAGGAGATATTCCTTAAAGAAGAAAAAACCGTTACAGGCCGTTACGGCCGTTAGTAACGGCTATAACGGTAAACTAAAACATCGGGCATTATTCGTGACCCATAATGAACATACCTACAAATTTTCAGAAAGATCGGCCAAGTACTTTCGGAGATATTCCATAAAGAAGGAAAACCGTTACAGGCCGTTACAGCTGTTAGTAACGGCTATAACGGGGTAAACTAAAACATTGGGCATCATCCGTGACCCATAATGAACATAGCTGCTAATTTTCACAAAGATCGGTCGAGTACTTTCGGAGATATTGCAAAAAGAAGAAAAACCGTTACAGGCCGTTACAGCCGTTAGTAACGGCTATAACGGTAAACTAAAACATCGGGCATTATTCGTGTCCCATAATAAACATACCTACAAATTTTCAGAAAGATCGGCCAAGTACTTTTTTTTAGATATTTCATAAAGAAGAAAAACCGTTACAGGCCGTTACAGCCGTTAGTAACGGCTATAACGGGGTAAACTAAAACATTGGGCATCGTCCGTGACCCATAATGTTCATACCTGCTAATTTTCACAAAGATCGTCCAAGTACTTTCGGATATATTCCATAAAGAAGAAAAACCGTTACAGGCCGTTACAGCCGTCAGTAACGGCTATAACGGTAAACTAAAACATCGGGCATCATCCTTGACCCATAATTAACATGCCTACAACTTTTCAGAAAGATCGGCCCAGTAGTTTTGTCTGGAGCGAGTGGAACACATTTTGACCTCGGACACAGACAGCATTTCTTCGTTCCCATTCTAAAGTACTCCCTGTTCTATAAGAACTGGGAGTACAAAAACGGACTATCAAACGTTGCACACCAAGAAGACTGCTGAACCGCTATTAAATACAAACTTGATCACGGTAGATTTGGAAAACAGACTATGGACACGCATGAACTGACGTCGAAAATATTCTTAATCGTATATTAACAAATCGTGTTTTTCTTCGGAGATGAAGAAGAAGAAGAAGATGATCAATACTGTGTGCGTGTGTGTGTGTTACGTCAACCATTACGTCAATGGTTAGGTTGCGTCTTATGGCAGCTAACACATTTTGACGTCATTTCCTTTCTATTACGTACAGATCACAGCCGCAAACTTTCAGACGACAGGGATGATCGTTGACCATGGAAAAACAGCTCACAGTAAATAACTGATGTTTTTCTTTGTTTTGTTCGCGTTGTGCCATCAAGCGCTAAGCCACGGTAAGATTGAATCTCAATTTTATTGATGCATTCAAAAGAAGCGTGGTAACCAAATTCAATAATCATGCATACGTCCCATCTTTTAATGCTCGTTGAGAGGTTTGCGACAAAATTTGTGCGATGCGCTCTGATTATCAATTAATCAAAATCACGAAAAAATATTCAAACTTCAAAAAGTATCCAGGAGATATTTGAATGTGTTAGATTGCGCTGTTTTAAGCAAACATATAGCGAGTTCAGAGATGAGCAAACCTACTGCCAAAACAACGTTTACACTTGTTAGTAATGAAACGCTAAATATGTAGACCTGCTTTGCCGTATTACTTCCTTGTTTCATCAGATAATGACAGTGAAAAAAAAGATCTGAAAGTTGATATCTTCTAAATCATCAAATACAAATTATGTATATTTCGCTGAGAGTTTAGATTAATACACCTTCGTTTGATAAGGCTAAATTCAGCGGTATCTACCTTGATGGTTCATCTTTTAATATTCTAAGACCATTTTGGCTGCTCCTTCCTGTACTCGCTCAGACTGTGACCAGCATTAAAAGTATGGCTACCAGATTATAGGGGCCTACTCCCATATTATTGATGCAGACCAACCCTGTAGTTTATGGTCTGGCTGATCACGAAGACCCATGTAAGAGGTGGCAGGTTTCAGTTTTCTGAGCTACATATGTTTGTCATTCGATCTTGACTGTAATACTTGCTACTTTTTTTCCCTTTTTTTAAATCTAATCTAATTTTTGTATATACTAAGTTACTGAAGTAAAACTATGAAAATGTGTACCTCTGGTTGAACTGTTTCGCTTTTACATTTTTGAACCTACAAGTTACTGTTTGTACATTAAGAAACTCAGAAACAAGATTTCTATTGTTTGTACATTAAGAAACTCAGAAACAAGATTTCTATTGTTTGTACATTAAGATACTCAGAAACAAGATTTCTATTGTTTGTACATTAAGAAACTCAGAAACACGATTCCCCACTCTCAGTGCATTGATTGGAAGGGATACCACCTTCCACGTCTCTCTCCCACTCTCAGTGCATTGATTGGAAGGGATACCACCTTCCACGTCTCTCTCCCACTCTCAGTGCATTGATTGGAAGGGATACCATCTTCCACGTCTCTCTCCCACTCTCAGTGCATTGATTGGAAGGGATACCACCTTCCACGTCTCTCTCCCACTCTCAGTGCATTGATTGGAAGGGATACCACCTTCCACGTCTCTCTCCCACTCTCAGTGCATTGATTGGAAGGGATACCACCTTCCACGTCTCTCTCCCACTCTCAGTGCATTGATTGGAAGGGATATCACCTTCCACGTCTCTCTCCCACTCTCAGTGCATTGATTGGAAGGGATATCACCTTCCACGTCTCTCTCCCACTCTCAGTGCATTGATTGGAAGGGATATCACCTTCCACGTCTCTCTCCCACTCTCAGTGCATTGATTGGAAGGGATACCACCTTCCACGTCTCTCTCCCACTCTCAGTGCATTGATTGGAAGGGATACCACCTTCCACGTCTCTCTCCCGCTCAGACCAGTTCCTTCCATGCAGAAAGAACAATAACTTAAAACCCAAATTAGTAAACCACTGAGTGTTGCAATGACATACATAGAATGAAATGTGTGTGTGTGTGTGTGTGTGTGTGTGTGTGTGTGTGTGTGTGTGTGTGTCCGAATATGTATGTGCACCTGTTAGGTATAAAGGCAGATAGAAAGTAGATGACATTTTCTATTATGCCATATAATAATGAATTCTAATTTCAGTTCATATTTCCAGGCTATCTACAACAAACTAAAGCCTAAAGCGTGAGACCTGAACATTGGAAATAGATTGGTATCACGATGTGCAGTCAGCAGTCACAGGTAGCAGACCCCAGTCCACTCACACGTACCATTCACTGTCCTCCATCGCCATGTAACTGCAGTTACACGTCACACAAAGCATGCTTGCAGGCACGCTTGCCCCCCCCCCCCCCTCCCGCGCGCGCGCGCACACACACACACACACACACACACATAGAGGGAGTACGTGTCTGGCTTTCTTCCTCAGTAGAAATTATATGAGTGTTCCACCAGGTGTTTTTTTTCATCATAAACAGACTTCATTTGTTCCTGGCGGTCACGGGCCTCCGCAGTGATGTCCGTTTGTTCTCCAGTTGAGTTCTCTCCCTGTGTTTAAAAGCGCGTAATCTACTGCAGACTGTGCGGTCAGACAAACAAGCAGCCCCCTGAACTGCTTCCCGAGTCCAGTGTCATGAATTTTCAGTGATAAATCCCGAGGTTGTCTGTCTGGTCAGTTTGCTTATTCATTTGCAGCAAGGTTGAGCTGATCATATCATTTTGTTAATGACGTACGAGCATTCATATTGCTAATGACGTGATTTGAAATCTGTGTTTTAGAAGAGGAATGGTTGAATTACATTATATATTTTATGTGAGTCAGTGAGTGAGTTCATTAATTTAGAGTCTGTTCACACTTGGTGATATTAGACTTTAAAAAAAAGGAAGCAAGGGGAAGGGGAGCGTTTATAAAAATCTACTAATTTGATGCATGGAAAACACTTTTGCTATTTGCACGATTTCTGGTTTGTGGGTTATTGTTTTGATAGAATCGTGTATAGTCACATCCACGTTGGATTCTTTATACAATGAACTTAATACTGAACAATGAAAAAGAATATGGTCCACTGATAGAAGATTTGAACAATCACATGCTACACTTTGGGAAAACTTGGTTTTCAAACGAATTGAGTTGAAGCTTGTGTATTGAAGATGACAAATATCGTGGACATGATAAGATTTCATACTTCTGTGGAAGGTGTTCACTGTTCATGCATTTTTCTAATAGCGAATTAAATTCTTGAACGTCAAGTTTTAAATTACTGCCAGGTGTTTTTCTTAACGCACCATCTCCAGCTAATTTTATGTGAAGATTTACTGATGCAACTTTCATTTGATGGTCTGTTTTGGAAATCACATAGATGATGGGCCCTGGTACATTGTAATTTGTTACTTTAAATATTTATTTTTACCATGACTAAGAGCTGTCATGTAACAACACAACAGCTCATGTGAGCATATGTTCCATACACACTACTGCTAAAAAGATAAAGGAAAACAATTGCAGTGATTGTAGCTTGATTAGAACAATACCTCTCATACTGTTATCATTGGAAAGAACTCTGAAATGACTTTACTTTCAGGAGAAGGTAAGCAATGGATATGATTGTACTTTGTAATCTTTTAATTTCCATTTGTGTTATAGAATGTTCACCATTAAGGCAAATGTAGAATGGCATATTCTGATTGTGTGTGTGTGTGTGTGTGTGACAATCTATCTCGAATAAGTCGTTTCTTTTTGTCTGTATCCTTTTAACTGCTCTTGTTTGATGCTAGTTACATGATGTTGGTGGCATTTGGAATTGGAAACGCACATTCCACATGTGGAGAAAGTTACATCTTTACATAAGCATGTGTCTGAAGTCTGCTTCTTGTCATGATTTTAGCTCAGGGGTGGTAGGCTGTCTGAAAACTATCATCTCAGTATTCTTATTCAGATTTTTTATAATGAAACTGGGACGTCATTGATTCAAATCTGAGCAACTTACCCTATATCACTTCGTCAAGAGTAAATTCCTTTTCCTTATGCAGTTGTTAGAAACGAAAAAAATGGGGGGTGTTCACTAATTTTTATTACATCATTACCACAATCAACTACTTGTAAGTTCCAAAGAGTCACTGATACGTCTGATGAATTTTGTTGTGGTACTTTTGATGAAAATTGGGGGACATCATACTGGTGCCTTTTTTCTTCCTTTTTTTAAAATTATATTTTTATTTATTTATTTATTTATTTATTAATTTTTTTTTTTACAACTGTTCAAGGAATGGGAATTTACTTTTCACGAAGTGAAAGCCCTGATATGGTCCCTTGTCATTAGCTAGGCTATGAACAACATGAATAGGGAAAACTTGATTGAAAAGCTGGCAATGAACGTCCTCAAGATGATGTCATGTGGTGATGGGCCTGTTGTAACATCCAGTGTCAGAATTGAGCGATTGTTCACACGGCATCACGCTTACCCGTAATCGTCTATTTATTCGGCTCACCTACATCGTGACTTTTACGATTTCCGATCGAATTTACGAGACAACAAAAATCGACTGCGCGCGTGAGACTGTGTGTTATGATGCCTGATCTATTTGAGTGTGAAGAAAGCCGATGACCGACAAATTAAGACGATCAACCTTACGACGACAACAGCGTGACAATCATGTGACCAGTTGGAGATGGCAGCGAAAACCTTGGGGGATTCCCCCACGTCTGGAGGGTTGATAGACTGCTAGCAGGGTTGACAAAGAGAAGATGTACGGCTGGTAAATTGTAAAGATTTTCGCCAGTTAGCTGATTTCTTGTGTTGATTACGACTGGAAAACTCAGCTGAATACTAAACAGTTACATTGAATTGTGGCGAAGAAGCCTTACACACATTATTGCAATCAGGATTCTACGGAATACTAAACAGTTATATCGAATTGTGGCGAAGAAGCATTACACACAGCACTGCAATCAGGATTCTACTGGCTCAAAGGGAAAAAAATGGAGATCGACTGAGATGAGTCAGCCCGTGCTGGCAGTGGCCTCTGTACTGAAGCTTCTCACTCAGTTATACAATTTCCTGCTCTGTGTAGAAAAATAATGTGGGCTAATTTAACCAAAGTTACAAATTTACTCCCACTTTAACTTTGGGCTTCTTGCCTAGGAAGACATCGAGAGAGAGAGAGAGAGAGAGAGAGAGAGAGAGAGAGAGAGAGAGAGAGAGAGAGAGAGAGGTTGTCAATTTATTTATTGATTTATCATTTATTTGAGAGGGGGAGATGAGCAGGGAGAGAGATGTTAACATTTTTCTTCATTTCAACTTGCTATCCATACAAAACAAAAGTTGGAAATCAAAATGTCAAAGACGCAATTAGAAAACGATTAGACTAACATTTATCCAAAAGAAAACAAATCTTAAACAGTTTAGACAAACGAATTTTTATAGAAAATTCAAAGGGAAAATCCGAATTGGCGATTTTGCATGATTTCAGATGGGAACTGAGCATAAAAATATGTTATTGTTATTTACAAAGTTCAATAGAGAAACGAGCTTCACGGAATAGGATAATCACAGATTATGAATATTGATGAAGTGAATTCAGGTGGCTGATGAAGATCAGTTGAAACAGCAAAAGTGTCTTTGGTTGTGTCATAGTTATATTTCCATCATCCGCATCCATATCGGTCAACCGACTTCCTGCTTCAGTTAGTTCCCCAGTCTCTCTTCTTGTCTGAACAGCAGCAGATTTACTGGGCTGAAAAACAGCAGCACTATCCTCGACAGAGCCGTCGGTCTTGCATGGACCCATAGGATTGAGGTGGCTTTGAAATTCTGACACTTCATTTAGATAGTGGAATGTTTTCTGTGTTTGGGTAGACGACGATGTTGACGATATTGTCGCTTCCTCTCCCTTGATAGTCCCCACCCCCAAGGAGACCACTCTTTTGAGAACCTCTCCAGGAGGATTACAACTAGCAGAGGACGAGAGCTGCTTTTCGGCAGTCTTTCTTTCGGGTCCACTCATGCTTTTTCCTAAGCTGCTGGTGGAATTGGTCTTGCTAGTCTTGAGATGGACCTTCTGTTCTTCTGCAATGAAACTTTGAAGGTTGTTGACTGGAAACGTTGTCCACTTTTAGAGATCTCCTCACATTGTTCCCACTAGATACACTATTCTGAGGATCATCATGACCCTTTGACCAGCATTTTTAAGGGTTGTTTTCTTTTTTTTAAGTGGGGGTGGAAGAGGAGGAGGGGTGTAATCTACTCGGCGTCGCGATTTCAACATCATCGATGCAGGGTTTAGTAACAAAATAAGACGTATTGGAAGGTACAACTTAATTATTGTTGTTAACGGTTTTTTTGTTTTGTTTTGTTTTGTTTTTTTGTTCTTTTTTCTGTGGAGGCGACATTTTGACAGGAGTCTTGATGTGCGTCTGCTTCTTGGCGGAGAAGGGAAATGACTTTTTTTCTGTCTTCTGCTATGCTCATTAGAATCCAACATGACAAACATGCCAGCATACTCGATTTGAAAAATAATGCGCATCACGACACACTGAGTGATAGTTCTGTACATCAGAGTTGAACTGCTGTTCTTCATTTACACACATATGGGCGTGTTTGGAAACATTATCACATCGCCAGAACTGGATGGCTTTAATAAACCAATACACCCCTCACCCGATGATTTAGACGACTTAGATGGACCTTTTCTAGCAGTCGAATCTACGGTAACCGAGACCCTTAGAGCGTCTCCAGCAAGAACAGATCCTGTGCCATTTTCACTCCAGACGAGCTAGGCCCAGTAGGCCTACGTGCTGGAACTGATGTGACAACACTCCTGTCTCACGCTAGGCTGCCCATAGACACTGCAGAGTAACATAAAGGCGTCCTGGTCGTAGGGACTGTGGTTCTGGAAGCTTCAAGAGACTCCACTCCACAACAAACTAATCTTTATAACTGCCTAGTGAGCACACAAAACCGTACTGCTTGGTGATCGCAGGAGCATTTCTAAAATTAATGTTTGGAGTGAGGTCGCAAAATGCCCTCTTTTTGAGTGAAGCTTCAGGTTCCTCATGCGTTGTATCATTTTGCACATAACGTGTAATGAATACACTATGCTTTTGAAACTGTGGCGGCTAATCTCAGTTCCTAGTCACCACTTTTTAACCAAAATTGAGGATGTTAGGAATTTTAACAGTAAAAAAAATGTAAACAACAAAATCAAGAACCAAGACCGGAGAAAAGTTCAATAGAGGAAGGTAATTTTCTATCAGACTATCTATCTTTTGATCTATCCATTCTTAAGTTTCGGTTACAGTGGTGGTGTTCTAAAAAAAATGGGGATCACCTGAAATAGATCCCTTTTTTCTCATACAATTTTCAGACTTTGAGCAGCTTTTAAACACAAATTTTGACCCATCATTTCAAAGTAGTGCCCATCTCTTAGCTTGAATTGTTAAATTCAACTTTGCCCAACGAATGAATCGAACACCTTCCTCCAATCTAGTTTCGAAAGAGATCTAGGCTGGCTCTAGGTCAATCACTGTGCGTTTCAAAATGGCCGACAATGGCAACATCGTTTGTGTCGAAGAGACCGAGAAAAACGCCATATGTCGTCTAGCAGTGTTAGACCAGGAAAAGTCGATGCACTTATTGGTAAGCTACATTAGTATGCTGTTTTAAGAACTCGTTGTTTCAGTTTACTTAATGAGTCTGTTCGAAACAATAATCGTTGTGGTCCATGTAGAATTCCAGTCGACATGGAGCAAGGTGACGTGTTCATCAGAAATCATTTAACAGAATTCCCCATAGGATTAAAACAGTAGGCTTAATGTGTGCTTGGATGTTATACATGCTTGAACATACGAAAAACCGAAGGTTAGATCATATTAAACAATCAAACTGTTGTTTTTTAAGTCACGTGACATTGCAAATATTTGAAAGTGTCTAGAAAAGTGTCAACAAATTATCACTTTAGTTGTAAATTCAATTCACATGAATATTCCAATATTGCTCACGTTTCTCAGAAGATATTAAGCATGAAAAGGTAAATTTATGCTCACTAGATAGTCATTGCATTTGGATGGAGATTAATATAAAGAATCTCGCAACCGATAATCCGGAGTGAAATGTGCGCTGGCCAGGAAAACCGATATGAAAATATGGTACCACATATAGTTTAACTTGTTCGCTTAGCCTGCTAGGAAGGTGTTTGAACACTTCTTTATTCTGTGTGTGTGTGTGTGTGTGTGTGTGTGTGTGTGAGAGAGAGAGAGAGAGAGAGAGGTGTGTGTGTGTGTGTGTGTGTGTGTGTGTGTGTGTGTAAGCACTAAGTGGGTGGCTAAGCATTTGTTCATGACTCGCGTGTTGTTGTTGTGTTACCCTCTCAGAAATGGAGCCACAAACATTACGCATTTGGTTAAATTCGGGTTGGGAACAGGAAGTGCGTGTCTGTGGACATGTTATGCAAATATCACAGCTTTACAATTTAAGTACTGAAATTTGTTCACGTAAGTCTCCTCGTCCCACCCCCTCCCCTCTCTTTCTGTCTGTCTCATGGACACATACATGTATGCAGACATACATGTGCACACAAACACAGAAACACTACACATATTAAATTTTGCATGCAGTCACACACACACACACACACACACACACACGCGCGCGCGCGCGCGCGCGCGCACGCACGCACGCACGCACGCACGCACACACACACACACACACACACACACACACACACACACACACACACACCACGCCTTCCTCCAGTTCTCTATTGTGCAATTCAGGTGAAAACCTTCATGGAATCAGTGAACGGCAAGCATGATAGAGGCAGAAAAGACAGCTTTGGACAGATAAAGTGAAGGGTTGTTCCGGTCTGGCACTTTATTGTGACAGTGCTGAGTTGGTGACTGACCAAACACATATTTTAGAATTTCGATGAGCTTCATCAGCTTGACAGCTTTTTAAGTATATCAATAGGAATGCGCAGTTTACCATTTCCTTTACTTTGTTACTTCAGAGTTCAATATCTGGTCTATACCTAAACTAAACCAAGAATAAGACTAAACAGTACTTACAACAGCAGTTCAGTTTAATTCAGTTCATGTTGCATATGAATTAGTGACCCCGATATCTTTGTTACAATTTAAAAGGGAGACAAGAGAGGAGGAACTTTCGTGAAAGACGTCATAGTGATAATGACGAGTTGCAAGCCTCCATTTACTTATCGCTTTTAGATTAGTATTTTCGGTCAGTGTAGCGCTATCGTTGATTTGTTTGATAATGCGATTGAAATATCCAAGATTATGTTAGAATGTTCACCAGGTTTCCGTAAGTTGCTAGTGCATTGCCGAAGGTTCGAGAATGTTGTAGAAGCTGACCGAAATACTTAAATGCAGAATATTCTAGAAAGAATAATCGAGTATGTTTGAGAATATTCTTTAGATAACATATAAAAGAATGAGGGCTGTGCGACAGACAGAGAGAGAGAGAGAGAGAGAGAGAGAGAGAGATTTGTTGAAGAGTTCTAGTCTAGAAGTGTTCGAGTCTTTATTGAGGTTGAGTCTAGTCGACGAGAAGCTGCCATTAGTAGAATATTCGCTGCTGCATGTACGATTGAGTTCCTATACGACTTGTTGAACCTGAAAGTCAGTGGATTGTTTTTGTTCCCGTATTCTTCAACGTTTGTAAATAAAAGGATCCGCTTCGTTTCAATACCGCCTGGTGTATTTTGTCGTCTGCAAGTCGAACACTTACTACAGGATCTAAATCGAACTCTTACAAGCTGGGATATTGCACTTACCTTGTGCTGAGGAAGTCATGGCTTTAGCGTGTAACAATCACCAGATAAATCTCTTTCTGTACAAATCGGGCGATTTTAAAGAAACTGTTGCCGATTTACACAGGTTACCAAACTCTGTCCCAACACAAAGTGTCTTTGTCTGGAAAGGAAAATATACAATCACTCTGGAGTACGACAGATAGCTGGAACGGCCCACCCTTCACCCTTCAATCCCGCTCCCTTTTCTCTACGCTTGGTACTATTCCAAATTATACTGTTCTGGTGTACTGCCACAATTCTAGAGTTCCAGACCCCCAATTCAAAAATTACCAAATAACTTTCCGTTTTCCCTGTCTATGATTACAGTAGAAATAGATAAATTTGCCAGCTTGCATGCTGGTGTGATATGAAAGAGCATTTGGGATGGTTTCTAATTAATAGATATAGCAAAAAAAAAACAAAAAAAAACATGGTGCAGAATGTAAGAATGGTGCAGACCATGGAAGCTGGGTAACAAAGACCTGACCAGAGCACTGAGTTCATGTGCAGGTCAAGTAGTTGCTAAGTCTTGTACATGAGACCCTCTTCCAATTTTTAGCCGCTGTATTAATTCACTTATGTATTATTGAGCTGTCATCCTTGTGCACTGTAGAAGTCTAATACAGCAGATTCTTCTTCTTTTCTTTTTTTCTATTTTATTGAGCATAGATGACTTAATATGCAAGCAATGATACCTCCTTGATAGATTTATTAATCACATCAATCGTTTACATGTACTTAGAAATACTTTTTCTTTTCTCTGTGTGTAGTTATTATTCCCCAACTGACAACTTACCCACAGGGACCTCCTGTGGTTGCAACCTTGCCGTGGTTTGAGGGCTTGCGCGGTCCAGTGATCCCTTAGGCTTTGCTGACGGGGGCATCGATACTCGGCTAAATGGTTAGTTCTTGTTAAGGCTTCAAGGCCTGTATAGCCAAGTTGCTGACAAGCCTTAAGTACTACGTGATAGGAATTAATGCCCGTGGAAGGGTCTCTACTGTCTGAAAGGTTAAAAGTGAGAGCCCTGACAAATAGTAACCCACGTTTTTCCTATTCTGTCTTCTGCCTTTCTTAATGGATCTTTTCTCTCTTCGTGTCCCATTCAAGCCTTTTTTTCACACTCTTGTTTTTCTGATACTTGAGTCGCTGCCGTAAGCAGCAGAGAAGCCCAGGCTACGGTTACCTGGTAAGGGGCTGAGTGGCTGATCCCAATTCAGTCGTGAAGATGCACTGTCTGGTTTTCATGCGGGACGGTACCAGGAGGTGGACGGACGCCATACTATGGCCATCCATTGCCCCTTTCCCAGCACGGCAGCTCTCTTGAGGTGACCGTTTATTTCTGCCAGTAATTAAAAACCTTCATGACCACAAAAAAGGACAAGAGAAGAAAACTGTGTTCCGACCCTTCGACGGACACGGACTCAGACTCGGACACAGAAGACAGGAAGACATTAGGCGTTTGGCCCTCTTGGCTGGTGATCCAGTTGGTGGATACGAGCGACCAGTTACAAAGTTGAGTCCCTTTGCTATTGCAAAGGGGTTGAAAGGTCTTGCAGGCACAGAGCCGAAATCAGTCAAGAGGCTGAGGGATGGTTCCCTGCTTGTGCAGGTTAACCGAAATGCCCACTCGGAAAACCTATTAAAATCAGCAAGTCTTATGAATTACCCAATCCAAGTGTCTCCTTACAAAACCCTAAACTCTTCAAAGGGTGTCATTTGATGCCAAGAGTTGTTTGGGATATCTGAGGGAGAGATTAAGGCTGATCAGGGAGTTGTAGAGGTCAGGAGGGCGACTTTCCGAAAAGGTGCTGAGGGAAAACCGACCGATACTCTGTTCATCAACTTTGCAAAACCAACTCTTTCAGAATCCATAAAGGTGGGGTACCTAAGAGTAAACGTAGCCCTGTATGTGCCATCCTCACTGAGGTGCTTTAGATGTAAAAAAAATAAAAATTGGTCACGTCAAGGAGAAATGCTCGGGATAGGAGGTGTTGTGCCACCTGCAGCAAAGCAGTTCATGAAGGTGGATGTGAATCCGCGAAATGCGTAAACTGTGATGGTGAGCCCTTCTTCAAAAGACTGCCCTGTTTGGGCGAGTAGAAAGCAAAATCCAACGTGTAAAAAGCCAAAAAGTTGGCACAGGAACAGAAAGGAACCACACTCCTTTTTTCGACAGTCGTCAAAAAAAAAAAAAAAAAAAAAAAAAAAAAAAAACCACTCAGGGCACCTCAGGTGGAAGCCAGTGTTCAGACAGACACATGCGGTCTCGAGCCACTGAAGCGTCTTCCGGCTTCTGATACATTGCAAGGCAAAGCGGCCGTCGGTGGGGGCCTTTAACCCACCAAAGGATGTACTCCCAGTGCATCAACTGAGCCTGCTGCTGTGCAGGCTGCATAGCAAGGGGTTCGCCCCGAGACGGCCCCTAAGCCGAGACTACCTTCCAAGGGAGGTGCCCCGAGAGTGACTTCAAACAAAGTGGCTTTGGTGGAGTGCAAAGAAAGCCTCCACTAAAGTCACAAAGATCATTGAGTTCCTCCCCTCCAGGGAAGAAGAAACTATCTGTACCATCAGACAGATTGAAAAAGGCGGAGCTCAAATTATAGAATGCGTTTGAAACTCTGTATAACGACCAGGAGGAGGACGTTGACATGGACGTATAGAGCCGTCATCTAAAATGGAAACAAAACTTCAGTGGAACATCAGGACTCTGTATTCCATTACGAGGAACTGTAGCGTTTGTGCCGGGAACTAGGTCTGTCCTAGTTTCATTGCAAGAAACTCTTCAGAGGTCTGATAAAACTTTCTACCCTTCTGGTCACAGCTTCCTAGATCAACCTGCACAACCTGTTGAACATGGCGTTACTGGCGTTACTTACTCATTCACAACTCTCTTCTCTAACAGCCCAGTTGCTCTGCAGTCTCCGCTTCAGGCAGTGACAGCTCGTGTTACTCACTGTTAAACCAAAACTATAGCTTGTGTCTGTCTCCAAATATCTGTGTCACCAAACACGACCTCATTTCACTCTTGGAGCAGCTTTGTAGACTCTTCCTGCTATTGGGCGATCTGAATGGTCATTCTCCTCTATGGAAAAGTGAGAGATCTTCACTAAGGGGTCTGCTTTCAGAGGATGTCTTTTCAGAGCTTGATTTGTGTGTCTTAAATGGGAAATCGCCAACTTAGTTTCACTCTGCTAATGGCACCATATCTTGTCTTTAATTTTGCTCTCAATTCCTGATGTGCTCGGACGTTGGGCATGGATGGTCTGTGGGAGACTCAATGTTGAGCTCTTTTGCGGGCTTTGTTGATTCTCTGGCATCCTGAGTTGAACCAAGGAACCTTTGGCACTGGGAAAGACTTCCTGCCAGATCTTCACTTTGCAGGATTTTGTTCTTTTCCAGATCATTAAGAAGCGTAGTGGCAAAGAGGTCCCAATCTGCTTTGTAAAAATTGAGGCGTGCTGGTAAGGACTCACTCTCTGCATTTGTATATCGAAGCAATACAGAAAAATGGTCAGTACCATGTAGGTAGTCATCAAACTCCCAAACAGAATCCAGAAACGACGAAGGATCACAAACAGAAAGATCCAGACAAGATGTGGTGCCATTAGCAGAGTGAAACTAAGTTGGCGATTTCCCATTCAAGACACACAAATCAAGCGCATACTGTCTCCTGCCCTCTTTAGCATCAAAATCAGCAACATCGTTTATTCAGTTTAACAGGGTCCGACTGCTCATTGTTTGTAGATGAACTGGAAGCTACATAAAATTCATCTGTGGGCGGAGCAAAATTGCTTTACTTTTTCAGCTACTAAGACAGAGTGCATTCACTTCCATAATTTTCGACAGTTCATTGCTGATCCATAAATCCAAATAGGGAAATCTCTCCTTCCCGCTGTTATTTTTGAGAAAAAGCTCAAATTTCTTTGTCACATTAAAAACTTTAAAACTTCTTGCCAGAAAGGTTTGAACATTTTGCGGGTCGTAGCACACACTGACTGGAGCGCTCACAAGAAAACTTTGCTGCACCTCTACAGAGCCTTGGTCCGTTCTAAACTAGACTATGTTGCGCTGTGTATTGCTCTGCAAGACCCTCTTACCTGAAGCTCTTGGACCCTATTCACCATCAAGGGCTTCATCTCTGTCTTGGAGCATTCTGCACTACCTCTGTGTACAGCCTGTACCCAGAGGCAGGTGAACCCTCATTATCCTACCGCAGGCTGAAACAGGCAGGGAAAAGATTTTTAACAGATATTTGGGTGTGCTTTTAGAGGATGTATTGTAAAGGGTTGTGTGAATGAATAACTTGTGAGTTGACTTCAACGTGGTGAGAGCCCTCATATGGCCCTTTGCGGTCGGCTGGGCGAGAAGCAACCTTACCTTACCTTACCTTACCTTACCTTACCTTCCGTACCGTACCGTACCGTACCGTACCCATAGGAATCAATATACTAACAAACAGAATCCCTGGTAGACTTCTAGCTGTGCTACATCAAAAATCGACCACTTCCTGGTCGCACGGAAAACTAGGTTTTCCTTTTACAACCCCCAAGGTTGAAAATAAGCTATCAGCTCGGCCCAAGCCAAGCGCCCTTCCGTCCTGTCTGGCAACCCTTTGTCTGCCGTACATATCAGAAATACACCCGTCCTACACAACAATGAGTTTCTGTCACTTATTACTCGGCTCAGCGTCCAATCAACGACAAGAAAAGGTTAGGATTTCAAACACTGTTTACATATGGTCTTGCTTTCTTGTCATAAGTTCAAAACGTCAAACATGATGACGCAGGGACAAACGGATCAATCCTGGATCCGTGCTTGGGCTGGGTGACTTAAACTTTGAGAGAGACAGATGAAATAGCTGATGCCAAACATTCTTCAGTAGACGCTGTAGAGGTTCTGGGGAGGACTCTCCATCTTATGATAAGGACCAGCATCAAAATTGATGGTATTAGAAAAGAAGAAGAAGAAGAAGAAAAGAAATATGCTATTAGTTCAAGGGAAACAAGAGTAGAATCTACGTACGGACTCAACGAGTTACTTCCTATTCACTTTTTTTTCATAGAATGTGGAATCCCCAAGACAGCAAGGTTCTACCCTAAAAATCTGTTTATTTAAATGCTCCGTGAAAATATGAAGCTTCATAAATTCATCAAATCGTAACAGTGGTTTCATGTTCATTGAAACATTAAATAAAGACTGAACAAATCATGGGTCCACCGTGTAATTCAAATCAGCAACACGGATCCACAACCAACTTTAACCTTTCCCCAACGTCCCCTTTGACCACACATTCCCGACGATTCGGGTCGCCCGTGGCCCAATCAATGTACACGGGCTTTACTGTGTGTTTTCATCGCGTTTAGACTATTTCCGCTGATGTGGGTCGTACAAAGCCCACACCCGTTAAAGTGTCCTCATTCACCTGAACCAACGATGCGCGTCGCCCGTAACCCATATCCAATGTGCTCGATAACCGTTCTTCAAAGTATAGGTTCTCCGCGACCTGCCTGATCAGAAATGTGTGGTTCAAACATCGCAACTGTTTATTTCTCTCCCTTTCGACAAACATACACCAAAATCGGTTGAAGAGAGTTAACAGGTTTCAGACCAGTACCCAAAATTTCATGGTACGTTTTTACGATTTCAATAGACATGATGATTTCGTTGTGTCTCTGGGTCGTGTGCCTCTAGGAAGCACACAGCAAAGGTTTAACTGAATTAGTCTTGGGCCACGTCTTATCTTTTCTGCTCCAAGATGGATTAAATAGGTGTAGTAAGAATCTACATATTCTTGCTATCATACAAACGATCAAATAAAAACAGTCAGGAGTACTTGCATTTTGTAAGGCATCTTGCTTCCCTTGAATCCTGCATTATTATTTGTAGCTTTCGCTTTGAATATGTGCAAGATAAATTCGCTACCCCCCCCCCCCCCCCCCCCCCCCACATCTTCCACACCTCAGCTCTCCCCGTCCTCCTCTTCCGTCCCTGTCTTTCTTATTGCCTCTCGATCTGTCGATCTGTCTGTCTCTGTCTCTGTCTGTCTGTCGGACTCTCTCTCTCTATCGATTCTCTCTCTCTCTCTCTCTCTCTCTCTCTCTCTCTCTCTCTCTGTTTTCATGAGTTGTGTATATGTGTTTTTTTCCATGTATTTTTAGAGTCGATTTCGAGGTGGTGACGTCCGTAATATGGTCCTTTGTGACTGGCTTGGCTATGAGCAACATGAATCAATCTCTCTCTCTCACTCTCTCTCTCTCTGTCTCTCTGTGTCTCTGTGTCTCTGTCTGTCTGTCTGTCTGTCTGTCTCTCTCTCTCTCTCTCTCCTCTCTCTCCTCTCTCTCTCTCTCTCTCTCTCTCCACAGGTAAGCCTTTTCAAAAAGAGTTTATCGCTGTATATTTTCAGAAACTACCGACCCGGAAGTCCCGACTGTGGCTGTTCATCAACATTGTTCCCATGGAAATATCTCCAATGAAACCAGCCCAGAAAACAAAACTCCTGTCAGGGAGAAAGTTGCACAGACAGAAACCCTCCACTTCACTGTCCACTCAGAGAGGCACGCGGGGACCGAGACGTCGACACCACGTGTCTATGAAGATGAGGCAGAAACGAAAAAAAGTAACGCGACAGTAGCTGGAAGCCATGCCGAGAACCCGGAACAGGATATTGATCAGCAGCAACTGTTCTTCAGAACACAGAGCTACAATGGTTTAATGAAAACCAGGAAAACAGGTCAACCCACCTACAATCATGAGAAACAGTTGAAAAGATTTCAGAAAAAAGGGCACAGCAAGTCACCACAGTTATCAGTCAATGGAGAAGAAGATCGACAACAGACAGGAAGCTCTGGCATTCATCTGTTCGTGCCCAGTAGCAAGTCTGCAGACAAAGGAAGAAGAAAGAGACCTCTCCTTTTGAGCGACAAGGAGGAAAATGTTGAACATCATGAAGATCTAACAGATAAAGAAAATCGTGGCGAAGTAATGGCGACCTATCAAACCACTGACTTGAGAGAAAAGTGGGCTCCCTTCCCAGTGTTGACCAGTGACAGACTGAAAGTCCAGTCTAACAACAATATTGATTGCAAGCGCGATAAAACCAAGCAGATTGTGAAAGAAATATTCTCACGAGAGCTAATTACCGATAGAAACATAACTCCGATTGCTACGCTAACTCCTGAACATTCCATAGAGATGCAAGTGGAGACGCAAAGCCGAAATCGCTCGAATATGTTCTCAATCAGATATCTTCTAGAAACACTGCAGAGAAACATGGGTGTAGTCAAACCCGTAGCTGTGAAAAGCCAAGAAAATTTGAAAGATTCGCTCGTTGAACTACCGGACCTGAATACGTCAACAGAAAGGAATGATCTATCAACACTGAACGTTTCACGACAGGAAGAAAAGCCGCACGATCGGATCTACCCCAGGATCAGTCTGCAGGTGAGCAGTCCAGTTTTATCCGCTTCAACGGACGGAAATGATGTCAGTGGCATGGTTTTCTGGGATGTGAACAGCAGGAACGACAAGCCACACAGAAGGCAACCAAGACAAGGTAAACCACTTTGCATCTCTCAAATAAATTATGATCACAGCAAAAATTTAACAAATAAAAAGTCAATTTTGTGTGATAAAGGATTAGAATTATATATCATGCAATAACTTAGACTGAAACAAACAAACGGCAAACATAATTACGTGGAGAAAAATTATTGAGAGATGTTACCCATATCCTGCATTTTTGTCTTACCAGGTTTTGACGGGCTTGTTTGTGGGTCCCTTAGGTGGACTCTTTTTCTAGACAAAACTCAATATACACAGATTCTACTTGCTTGTTTGTGGGTCCCTTAGGTGGACTCTTTTTCTAGACAAAACTCAATATACACAGATTCTACTTGCTTGTTTGTGGGTCCCTTAGGTGGACTCTTTTTCTAGAGAAAACTCAATGTACACAGATTCTACTTGCTTGTTTGTGGGTCCCTTAGGTGGACTCTTTTTCTAGACAAAACTCAATATACACAGATTGTACTTGCTTGTTTGTGGGTCCCTTAGGTGGACTCTTTTTCTAGACAAAACTCAATATACACAGATTCTACTTGCTTGTGTGCGTATTTGTCATAAAGAATTTAGGCTGATTGTAAGAGCTTCAGTTAGCACAGCTCTGTTGCAAAACATTGTGTTCAGAATACTGGCATCTATCGAAATTCATTTTCAGAGCGGTGACCGTAGTAGTTTTCTACAACCACCAGTCTGTTGATAGGGTAGTTGGTCATGCTTTTCTCATGCGGGGAAACACTGTTCATACAAATTGTTGCGCACTTGTGTGTGTTTTTTCTTCTTTTTTTTTTCCCCGTATGCAGTAGGAATCAAAGTATTCCGTCCTACAGTAAAAGTTGCCGATGTGCCTCAAACGTTATGGTAGGCCTTTGGTCTGAAACTGCCTGAGAAACATATAGGCCTGGGGGTGTCTTGACATATCCAAAGGAGTGTGGTGGCTAGAGGAAAAGGTGGGAGGGAGGAAGGGGGTGGGGGATGAAAGGTGTGTGTGTGTGCATGTGTGTGTGTGGGGCTTGTGTGTGTGCTTGTGTGTGTGTTTGTTTGTTTGTGTGTGTGTGGGGGGGGGGGGGGGGGTTGGGGCTGGAAAGGGGAGGGGGGGGGGGGGCTCCCAGACTTTTGCTTTTCAATTGTGCAAATGGAATCGCACTTATCTATGAAAAGCTATTGCGGAGTGCTCGGGGAAGAGTCTAGAGAGGAATGGGATGGAGAGGAAAGTTTAGAGGATGGGTGGATGTAGGAATGGGAAAAAGCATTTGAAAAAGAAATTCTTTTTCGTTGTCTTCGTGTTCTCTTCCTCTGACTTTTCTTCTGCTACCTCCTCTTCTCCTTCTGCTTCTTCATTTACCCCCGTGTTCACCCCATCCATCTTCTCCTCCTTTGCCCCCGTGTTCACCCCATCCATCTTCTCCTCCTTTGCCCCCGTGTTCACCCCATCCATCTTCTCCTCCTTTGCCCCCGTGTTCACCCCATCCATCTTCTCCTCCTTTGCCCCCGTGTTCACCCCATCCATCTTCTCCTCCTTTGCCCCCGTGTTCACCCCATCCATCTTCTCCTCCTTTGCCCTCGTGTTCACCCCATCCATCTTCTCCTCCTTTGCCCCCGTGTTCACCCCATCCATCTTCTCCTCCTTTGCCCCCGTGTTCACCCCATCCATCTTCTCCTCCTTTGCCCCCGTGTTCACCCCATCCATCTTCTCCTCCTTTGCCCCCGTGTTCACCCCATCCATCTTCTCCTCCTTTGCCCCCGTGTTCACCCCATCCATCTTCTCCTCCTTTGCCCTCGTGTTCACCCCATCCATCTTCTCCTCCTTTGCCCCCGTGTTCACCCCATCCATCTTCTCCTCCTTTGCCCCCGTGTTCACCCCATCCATCTTCTCCTTTGCCCCCGTGTTCACCCCATCCATCTTCTCCTCCTTTGCCCCCGTGTTCACCCCATCCATCTTCTCCTCCTTTGTACTCATCTCCTTTTTCGTACTTATTTCTTTCTATGACTCATAATTTTCTTCCTTTACGCCCCTCTTACTGCTTCTTCTTCTTCTTCTTCTTCTTCTTCTTCTTCTTCTTCTTCTTCTCCTTGTTGTTGTTGTTGTTGTTGTTGTTGTTGTTCTTCTTCTTCTTCTTCTTCTTCTTCTTCTTCTTCTTATTCTTCTTCTTCTTCTTCTTCTTCTTCTTTGGTGCTCGTCTTGTCCTTGTCCTTCTTTTCTGTAACAAATTGACTGAAACTGTGTTTAAGAAGCCGACAGAGTCTAAATTCCTCCGTCTCCTTTTTGTTTGTTTCTTTGGTTGTTTTTTGTTTGTTTGTGTGTTTGTCTTTTTTGTGGAACCTCTTCATTGTTCTTCGACGTCTTCATTATATCCACAGACACTGGTAATTGTGAGTGTCCTTTTCCAGCTAAAATGTTTCATTATAAGCGACGGTCATATTGCAGTTCATGAATGACTTTGCAGCGCCTGGATTAACCTACCTAAACTACACTACGTCTGGGATTCCACGTACACCAGGTCAGTTTTTTTAAAGGTCTAGTCCAGGACTACCGAAGAAGATGGTTGATTTTGAACGTAAAAAAGGAAATATGAAAGAAATAAAATTAGCCCTCATGGACTGGTAGGATTTGGGGTTATAACACAGTGTACCTTTCTTCTGCAGATTAAGTTCCCATTCAATCTTTCATTTTCAACTACACTACATAAAAAACATTACATCTTCAACAAATAAAGTACAATCTCAGCAAAAGTTGTCCAGCATTAGGGGAGGGGGATGGGGAGAAGAAGAGGGAGGGAGGTATTTCGGACAATTTGATCAACTTTTTTCACTGTTTACCGATTATGTGCTTCTGTGTTTGATTTTTTGAAAATAATTTTGTTGTTGTTGTTGATAATCCCAAATCCGATCTCAAGCGTCACCTTCCTTTGAAACGCCATTTTTCTGTACTGGGTGGGCGAATACTATAGCACACCAGACAGTAAGTCATGATCAGTACTGGGTGGGCGAATAGTGTAGCACAACAGACAGTTAAGTCATGATCAGTACTGGGTGGGCAAATAGTGTAGCACAACAGACAGTAAGTCATGATCAGTACTGGGTGGGCGAATAGTGTAGCACAACAGACAGTAAGTCATGATCAGTACTGGGTG
>CM065744.1:44199294-44201794 GCA_033310375.1 Conus canariensis
GCTGAAGGGCTACGTCTGATGACAGCAGGGCATGAAGGGCTACACAGTCTGATGACAGCAGGGCATGAAGGGCTACACAGTCTGAGACAGCAGGGCATGAAGGGCTACAGTCTGATGACAGCAGGGCATGAAGGGCTACACAGTCTGATGACAGCAGGGCTGAAGGGCTACAGCTGATGACAGCAGGGCATGAAGGGCTACACAGTCTGATGACAGCAGGGCATGAAGGGCTACCAGTCTGATGACAGCAGGGCATGAAGGGCTAACAGGTGATGACAGCAGGGCGTGAAGGGCTACACAGTCTGTGACAGCAGGGCATGAAGGGCTACACAGTCTGATGACAGCAGGGCGTGAAGGGCTACACAGTTGATGAAGCAGGGCATGAAGGGCTACACAGGCTGATGACAGCAGGGCATGAAGGGCTACACAGTCTGCTGACAGCAGGGCATGAAGGGCTACAGTTGATGACAGCAGGGCGTGAAGGGCTACACAGTCTGCTGACAGCAGGGCGTGAAGGGCTACACAGTCTGATGACAGCAGGGCGTGAAGGGCTACAGTCTGATGACAGCAGGCATGAAGGGCTACACAGTCTGATGACAGCAGGGCGTGAAGGGCTATACAGTCTGATGACAGCAGGGTATGAAGGGCTACACAGTCTGATGACAGCAGGGCATGAAGGGCTACACAGTCTGATGACAGCAGGGTATGAAGGGCTACACAGTCTGATGACAGCGGGGCATGAAGGGCTACAGTCTGATGACAGCAGGGCATGAAGGGCTACAGTCTGATGACAGCAGGGCATGAAGGGCTACAGTCTGATGACAGCAGGGCATGAGGGACTACACAGTCTGATGACAGCACGGCATGAAGGGCTACACAGTCTGATGACAGAGGGCATGAAGGGCTACACGTCTGATGACAGCAGGGCATGAAGGGCTACAGTCTGATGACAGCAGGGCGTGAAGGGCTAACAGTCTGCTGACAGCAGGGCGTGAAGGGCTACACAGTCTGATGACAGCAGGGCGTGAAGGGCTACCAGTACTGATGACAGCAGGGCATGAAGGGTACACAGTCTGATGACAGCAGGGCGTGAAGGGCTATACAGTCTGATGACAGCAGGGTATGAAGGGCTACACAGTCTGATGACAGCAGGGCATGAAGGGCTACACAGTCTGATGACAGCAGGGTATGAAGGGCTACACAGTCTGATGACAGCGGGGCATGAAGGGCTACAGTCTGATGACAGCAGGGCATGAAGGGCTACAGTCTGATGACAGCAGGGCATGAAGGGCTACAGTCTGATGACAGCAGGGCATGAGGGACTACACAGTCTGATGACAGCACGGCATGAAGGGCTACACAGTCTGATGACAGCAGGGCTGAGGGCTACACAGTCTGATGACAGCAGGGCATGAAGGGCTACAGTCTGATGACAGCAGGGCGTGAAGGCTACACAGTCTGCTGACAGCAGGGCTGAAGGGCTACACAGTCTGATGACAGCAGGGCGTGAAGGGCTACAGTCTGATGACAGCAGGGCTGAAGGGCTACACAGTCTGATGACAGCAGGGCGTGAAGGGCTTACAGTCTGATGACAGCAGGGATGAAGGGCTACACAGTCTGATGACAGCAGGGCATGAAGGGCTACACAGTCTGATGACAGCAGGGTATGAAGGGCTACACAGTCTGATGACAGCGGGGCATGAAGGGCTACAGTCTGATGACAGCAGGGCATGAAGGGCTACAGTCTGATGACAGCGGGCATGAAGGGCTACAGTCTGATGACAGCAGGGCATGAGGGCTACAGTCTGATGACAGCAGGCATGAAGGGCTACACAGTCTGATGACAGCAGGGCATGAGGGCTACACAGTCTGATGACAGCAGGCATGAAGGGCTACAGTCTGATGACAGCAGGGCATGAAGGGCTATACAGTCTGATGACAGCAGGGCATGAAGGGCTACAGTCTGATGACAGCAGGGCATGAAGGGCTAACAGTCTGATGAAGCAGGCATGAAGGGCTAACAGTCTGCTGACAGCAGGGCATGAAGGGCTACAGTCTGATGACAGCAGGGCATGAAGGGCTACACAGTCTGATGACAGCAGGGCATGAAGGGCTACACAGCTGATGACAGCGGGCATGAAGGCTACACAGTCTGATGACAGCAGGGCATGAAGGGCTACAGTCTGATGACAGCAGGCGTGAAGGGTACAGTCTGATGACAGCAGGGCATGAAGGGTACAGTCTGATGACAGCAGGGCATGAAGGGCTACAGTCTGATGACAGCAGGGCATGAAGGGCTACAGTTGATGACAGCAGGGCATGAAGGGTACACAGTCTGATGACAGCAGGGCATGAAGGGCTAACAGTCTGATGACAGCAGGGCATGAAGGGCTACAGTCTGATGAAGCAGGGCATGAAGGGCTACAGTCTGATGACAGCAGGGCATGAAGGGCTACACTGATGACAGCAGTGCGTAAGGTACAGCTGATGACAGCAGGGC
>CM065744.1:44206794-44209294 GCA_033310375.1 Conus canariensis
GTGTGAACCTACTTAATATTTAAAGTATGGCCCAGCGTTAAGCAGACCGTCCAGTACCGTTAGCATGAACGCATTTCACTGTAAACCTATTTTGCATTTAACGTATGTCCTGGCACGAAGCAGGACATTCAGACAGAGTCAGTGAATACGTAACTCGAATTTGTTACTTTGTTAATCCTGAGGTGATTGTTACCTTGCAAATCCTGAGGTGATTGTTTTAGTCTGAGTTTGTTCGCTTTTTTTGTGGGTTTTTTTTTTTTTGTTATTTTATTTCTTTTTTTTTTTCTCAGAGAACGTTGCCTTTGGCAAACCTGTTATATCAAGCACCCCGTCCTCAATAGGGGACGGAGCCTGTGGAGTCACTGATGGGTATGATAACAACAATTTCACCACGAACGTCCCCACGAATGCTATGGTATGCTTCACTTCTAGTGTAGCGCCTTGGCTTCAGATTGATTTGCAGAATGTCTACACTTTCCAGTTTTTCACCATAGTCCGAAAAACGGGCGACAGTAAGTTGTCGTTGCTGTTATTGTTGCAAGGATTCTATTTGCTTGTCTTTCTATTGTTGATAGCCCAACTGACTGCATGGGGCTGTATTGGGGCTGCTTTTGTAATGTAATATTAGTGGCAGTAGAAATAATAACAATGATAGTACTGATAATAATGATGATGATATAATGATAACAATAATATTTATCATCATCGTGATCATCATCGTCGTCGTCGTCATCATCATCATCATCATCATCATCATCATCATCATCATCATCATCATGGGCACTTACTGTGTTTCTCAGAACAGTCTCTTCTATAGCCTGTGTCACATGACACCATGCGAATGATAAGGGCTCAAAAAAGACACAGATAATTAAACAAAAATGCAATGAATTGTTTCAAAGCTTTATTAAAAACACATGAAATGAAATAGAATAGAATAAAACAAAACAAAATAAAATACCACATGATTAAATGCCCAGATCAAAATTCCAGGTCAGTCTGTTATGTGCGGCTCGGGGTCGGGTCTGACTGGTCACTTTTTGTGGGATAAGTGCTGAAGGAGAAGTAGGGAGACCATGGTAATCACCAACCGACTACATCTTATGGCAAAGACCGTGCTACTTGCCACAATGGTGGAGATGCGACCTGTAGGTTGTTTTGATGGTGGTGGTGGTGGTGGTGGTGGTAGTGAAGGAAGTGATGATACACGTTGCTTGTACCCTGATGTTGAAAAGGGTGACGACCTCCTCAGCGTACAATGACAACGATGATGGTGATTATGACGATTTTGATATTACAACATGATATTGCATGATGCCTATGATATTGCATTGATCTTAGTTGGCAGGTCTGTATCCTAGCTATTTTGTAGACGAGTCGTTAGGGAGTTACGCCTGTTTCTACGCCAACCTTGCAATACTTGCAGCCTATTTGTCCGGTTCACTTGATTTTGATAGTCTTTAGAAATTTTAGAAATTTTGAATTCCGGCCGCAGGTGATTATCATGTGGGCATTCTTACCTACCCTGCTCCACCTTGCACACCTACAATGTATCATACAAGTGAGCAGTCAGACACAGCCCCAAACAGTATGTTCACAAATGAAAAGAATTTGTTCTGCGGTTGATATAATGTCGCCAGGGTGAGCCCAATGTCACCGGGCAATATTGTGTACCGCAACAGAAACATGCAAAGGATCTCAATGACAATCATTGTTGTGCAACAGAAACATGCAAAGGATCTCAATGACAATCATTGTTGTGCAACAGAAACATGCAAAGGATCTCAATGACAATCATTGTTGTGCAACAGAAACATGCAAAGGATTTCAATAACAATCATTGTTGTGCATTCCTCAGCCAACTGCAACTTCTTGAACTTGCGAAATTTTGCCGTGGGTATTATATTGTTTAACATGCCTTTGAACCATGCCGCTTCGAAATAGACATTGGTCTAGATTGTTAGCGCTTGTCGTTAACATATGCCTAAAGACTGTAGAAGGCAACAATAGCAACTACAAATAGTGATGATGATGATGATGATGATGATGATGATGATAATAATAATGATAATAACAATGATAATGATTCAGCCTACTTTGGAACAGAACTGCTCATAATCATGCCCCGTATTTTTCACACTCCCAGACGGAGCACTGGCGATGATTGGGATTTACGTGACTGCGGATTCAGCATTTTGTTTTAGCTTCCCGGGTTTTAACGAGCCTAAAGTGCGTCAATATGCGCTGACATTTCCTACAGGTATGTGCTGACATTTCCTACAGGTATGCGCTGACATTTCCTACAGGTAGGTAACCACAAGAAAAAGAATGTCTGTAGTCTGCAGATTATCTGCAGGCAAGAAAGGAGTGTGAAAGGAAGCCAAAGGTGTTCACATAAGTGTTACTTGATGAGGAAACTTGATTAGTGTTTCAGTTTGAATTATAGTTCAAGGCGTCCTCAGCGTGTGGAAACAGGATGACAACAGCGACCTGGAGGTCG